>VWYI01010124.1:24902-39858 GCA_013399455.1 Anthoscopus minutus | reverse complement strand
AGAAAGTTATCACAAAACCTCATGAGGCTAGACAAATGAATGCTAAACTATGTGGAAATGTCTTTCACTTCTGGTTCTTCAAGCAGCTAAGCCAACAAAACACCTTAAAAAACAAAGAACAAGTCAACAACACTGTCTGCATCAAACAGGCCAAATAACTCGGCTGTCTGGATGAAACAGTCTACTTTAACATACATATACAAAAGTATTTTCAAGAAGTGTTGTAACCATCATTAAAAATGTTTGAATTATACTACATTTTCACTATAAAACTATTTTTTAATAGAACCTACAATAGCAGGAGTGACTCTTCATTTGTTGCTCCACTGTGATAGGCACTGTTCTTGCAATGAAAATAACAAGAGAGAAACAAGTAAGGAAAAAGCCAGTAACTCCAGAGAAAAAGAAGACTGGGTTACTGAATAAGCCATCAGTTCCATACCAGTTGACAAATAGGTAACTGATGGTGTAGGGCTGAAACTATACATGCTGGCTCTAGCCACTCAGCTTGCTTAACTCTGAGTCTGTAACACTGCCTTCCTCCCTGTGTCACTCTCCTCTGAGAAGATGAGCTGTCCTCAGGGAATGGCCACAGAGCTGCTTATGGTGCAGAAGAGGACACTGCACAAGAGTCATTTTACAGCCTCTTCACCCTAGACAGACTGCCAGCTCTCCTATGCTTGCCTGAGACTGCTAAGGTCCCATCTCACTTTGCAGCAGCTGCTGTTTTTATAATGCAACCATCACAGCCTCTCCTGCTTCTGAGCTGTGATCTGAGCAGAGCACTTGGTACACAGCACCTCTCAGCAGAGGAGCTGCAGTGCTGAGCATGGAGACCTACCAGCAGATGAGAGCCCAGAAGGAGCATTTCAGTTTCTTGAAATGTAGCCAAACACATGACAAACTATATGTGTGTGTGTGACATCTGCATATACCACACACCCTCCTAGGCAGATTCTCTTGAATTGCAGGAATTTTGTTATGGATTTATACTAGAAAGTTTTAAAAATATGAGATTAATTACAAAACCTTCAAATCTTTATATCATTTGTAGCTAACGTGTAATCTAAAAGAAAGTGCCCAGTAAGCCTTGCCAATCTGATTTGGTAACCCTAACATTCACATTTTTTTAAAGGTCTTTCTTAACAACAGCAATTGACACATTTTCTCTTCAGCACTTGTGAGACCTGGAGTTCAGGATCTGTGACCCATACTTCTCCATCACAGACCCTAAGTATGGAGGCCTCTGAAATTTCCAATGCTGCCTGGCAGTTGTTTAATTACACATCACCATTTAAATAATTTCATTCAAACTAATTTGCCTCCAGCTGCTCTAAAGTTTCAATATGCTTACATATACTTTGAAAGAGGAAAAACCCCCCAATATTCTGGGGTTTTACATGCTACAGTGTAACAAGCTGACTAGGAAAAAAAAAAGGAGTAACAAATCTCTATCTTGTTTTGAGAATAGCTGATTTTTCTTGGATTTTTAATATCTCTCATTAAATGGCTTTCCTCTTTCTTCATTGTAAATAGAGCAGCAATACAAATTCACACTGAACTGTACAAGAAATTTATTCCAATCAGAACAACTGCATCAATGACAACTCATGAAATATAAACCCGGTATTATAATGAATTGTAAAACCCAAATAATTTCCTCCCACTCTGTATGATTTTATATATTTTAGATACATACTCCATAGGGACATAAAAATAACCCCAGTTTTACTCTCAGAAAGTATGCAGACAGATGAATACCAATATAAAAAGCTCTATGACATACTACAATAACACAGAAATGCGTTTAAGAAAATGAGATTTATCTTGATTGTTAAGTCTAATGAGGAAATCCATAACTGCTGTAAACAAAATAAAACCATCACCTCTTCAATAATACTGGTATAATAATTAGTTAAGTGGATTAAAAGGATCAAATTGGATAATAGCAGGTATTAAACCTGGCCTTTAGTGTTCTGAATGCAAACCCTGAATGTAGGGTTCTTGCTCTCCATGAAATTTGAGATAACAAATAAGCCTATTCTTAATACCATTATACACTGCAACAACTATATTTACTTCACGTGGCCTGGTTTAGACACATACATATATGAAAATAGCAACTTTTATGATCTAGAAACATAAAATACAGGACATAACATAACCTGTACCGAGGCATCAAAATTTCCATAAAAACACAACCTTTACATAGTCTTTAAAAACAAAGATATTAAAAAATTTGACTATGGACCAGCTGCTATCTGCATTGCAAAAGGACTCAGAATCGCCTACTGAGATCAGAAAACCACTGTTCTAACCATCACATGAACATATAAAAAGGAATTCTGGAAAGTCAGTACTCCTTTATATCATTACATATGACCTCATACTCTCGGACAATTGCATACACCACAACTCCCAGCTTGTCAAAAAAATTCCACTCCATGTACATGCTCCTCTCTCCCATATAATCTCTTCCCTTCCTGTATTAAATAGCTAATCTGTATAAAAGCAAAACTGGTCAGATTATTTTGTTCCTTGCTTATGCGAGACTAATCTCTTCTCAGTAATATTCTGGTCTTTCTGGCCTAAGGTCAAATAACTTGAAGTAACACCCACACAAATGAGAATCAGGTAAAAAGAGAAAGAAAAAAAACCACCTGTAGTTTTTTATAGCTCATTTTTTTGTGTGAGTAGGTGCAGCTGCACCAATATAGAAAGGAGTACTCAATGTCAAGCTATAAATAGTTCCTGCTGGAAGCTTAATAGCTCTGCCTCTGCTTCCTCAGAGCACAAGCAATAAACCATCACTATTGCATTTTTACATTCAGGAACAAACAGATTTAAGCAAAAATGTTTCTATTTCTATAGCAAATCCAATAAAAGATACATATTTATGCCATATATAAGGCTCCATTTATAGAATATATTCACATTTGAAATAAAAAGACTTGAAGTTGTAAAAATATAATACTGTATTCACTTTAGAATACTACTTCCAAGAAAATTAGATGACTCAAAGTATACAGCTATTCATTAAGATATTTATGAAAGAATTATTATTTATGACTCGGACAATATTTCTCATGCCCTTTATACATCTGCTACTGGTAGAAATGTAAGAACAAAATCAGCTTTGTAGAAAATAATACATTCACTTGAGATTCTTTTGGGCATAAGAGTAAAGGGGAAAAAATACAAGTTGCTTTTAATGAAGACACAAAACATAAATAGCAATACATACAACAATCCAGAATAAAGTGCTGCAGTAGAGGCAAAAGTGGTAATTGCTTTCAGTGTTTCACAAGTTGTTTTCACTTTAGTTGCACAGATCACTTCTTAGTCATTGTAAGGCCGCTAAGTTGGTTTGGTTTCCTATAGTCTAGCTATTCCTGTGGGATCTCAGTTCCAGTACAGAATTTATGGATGCCTCTATAAGCAGCTAGAAATAAGTCACAGCATCCAGAACTACTGCTCTGCCACATAATCAGAGACAGGAAACAACTGGAACATAGTTTTCAAATAAAATAATGAAACAGAAAATGCATAGCTTAAAATCATTAATTTAATAGTACTTAATTCACAGCATTTCCTTATCTAAAGCCTCTATAAAAAGAATCTTCTGTATTACTATAAAACGAGAGAAAAATCAGGCATGTATTAGTTTCAGAATTAAGGATAACTCCAGATGTACAAATTCCAGCCTGACATCCACTGGATTTTTGTGCAGCGCAATTATATCCAACTCAAAACCCATAGTCTGTGAAAATCAGAGAAGAAACTTAGCTGTGTGTCTAGACAAATAACTAAAATGACAATATTTTTCTCCTCTTGTGGCAATGCACAGTATTTATAACCCAACTAGAAGTTGTGATTCTCCAGAGAATGTGGCACACAAACGTTTAATTAAGCATTATCATAGCACAAAGGCACAACAGGGACAAAAGAGGAAGAGCACAGACCCTGGGTTACTTTGAGTGTCCAATGTCCTGTCCTGGAAGCAGTGTGACCACAATAAAACAGTACAGTAGTTCTCCATTTAAGGTTTTGTGGACAAAATTCTGCTATATTAGTCACATTTAGGAACAACAAATATGAATACTGTACAAGATAGTACAGGCTCTCTGTTTAGCCTCCCAGTTTGAACCAACAACAACATGGAAATCATGCTTACTCATGAGCACCATTTAGGCAAGAAGTAATTATATCATACTGACTTTCCAGATTCGGAGCTCTGAGCTCAGAATAAGTTCAACGGCTTTCTAGACAGAAACTGGATTTACTTCACAAAGCAGTTCTGCAATAACACTTTGTTAGCAGCTGACTTCAAGAAAATGCTGCTTGCCAAAAAACTTACCTTTCTCTCTTTCAGTAACTTTTTGTAGCCACTGGTTCCCAGAGACAGAAGCGTAATGAGGACATCTAAAGAAGGAGAAGCAGATGCTCTTCCTTAAAAAAAAACCCCAATATCCAGATTAAAGTGGCAAAAATAAATTTTATGTGAAAGAAAGCTGATAATCAAATTTTCTACAGTTATTCTGTATGGCTGAAGTCAGCCCATGATCTAGTTACCTGGATACATTTTGCTGATCTCCTGAATGAAGGACTCGTTGAAGCCAGCAATGATAGCACCACCTACTGGAACCATAAAATTTTTGTCCAAGCTCTGAACAAAAGCATCTATTCTGCCAACTCGAGCACCCTTTATCAAAAAGGACAAAAAAATAAAAACTACAGCATACATTAGAAAAAACGGGAAATGTGATAGCATTATAATTATATAAAAGTGTAGCTAAGATAAATACAATTCCTGAAGCTCTCAGATACTGCATTTGTGATCAAAACATAAAAATCACGTTATTACCTCTTTTAGCACTGCTTATATTAGCACCATTGTCTGCCTAACATAGTACTTTACAAATTCCCATTTTCCTGTGATTTAAAATATCGATTTTAGCTCCTGAAAGCCTAAATGGAGCTCCTTTTCAGCAACAACCAAAAAGAAGCCCCTCAAAATTTCATGGGAACTATGCAGTTAAAACTGTTCAATCCCAAACACTTTTTACAACTCTCACAATAAAAGGCTACAAGTTAATGCTTCATTAACAAAGCTTTTCCAATACATATATAAATTTGCATTAAATAAACAAGCTTATTCCAGCACTCCTTTTCTAAGGCTGCTCTCAAAATCAGGAGTCAAGTAACTTCTTATAGCAAATATCCCCCACATCCTTATATCTAACCACTCATATTTCCAAAGGAAAAAAATGTAGATTCTGCAGTACACCTTCAATTTGAGTAGTATGTAACTGTGAACCATACAATTAAAAAGTATGCAGCATAAGAGAACCTGAAAAGTAGGTTAAACTCCATACATATCAAAATACCTGCAAATACATACACATATTTTTAACACTACATACTAAATATAAGTAGAAACAGAGTTAATACCTATGACAAACAGAGGGAAAAAAGCAGAGCCAACTAAATCTCATTTATTAGTTCTATGTTTTGATAGTGTAATGCACAGGAGATAGGAAGAGCACTCCAAGTTTGTCAGCTTTTTGTGGGAACACAAATATCAGCAGCTACCATTTGATTTAACTGACAGGAGATCACCAGAGGAAAAGCACAACATGAAACGGTCTCAAAAACTTGCAAGTTGTATTCACACAGCATGTACATATTCCTAAGTATTCATTAATAACTGCTTCCTCATAAACAGAAAGTTTTCTAGCACAAATAATACATTTTGTAAAAAAAAGTAAAACAAATCAGAGTTCAAATGTATACATTTGTATAAGTAAGGAACAAACAAGGCATTGAGTCTAGAAAAAACACAGAAACAAACACAGTAAACAAACACAGAAACAAACATTGTGTTACTATTTGTAGTATTTTAGTCTGAAATGTTTATCATTAGAACATTTCATGCAGCAAAACCCAGGACTTCCTCAGCTTCATTCATATTAGTTTCTCACTAAACTTGAGCAAGTTAAATACAATGAACATGTACTTACTAAACACAATACAAATAAAGCATATAGCATTTTCTATTTCATAAATTCCCTCAGTCTTTCAAGATTTAGAAATGCCAACACAATGTTCTTTCACAATTGTACATTAAGCTTGTCTATGTTCTGTAAGTAATGTCTCAGCAACCAGAAAAAAAAGATGACCAGCATATTTTAAATTACTAATAGTTCAGGATCCTCTGTATCCCATCAAAATAAAACCCCCTATTCTTTTGAACAGGTAACAGAAAAGAGAATATTGACGAACAATGCACATACAATACAATGAGGAAAAATATAAGAATTCTGTTCCATGACTGATCTTAGATATCAAGCAACATCCTCTTCAAACTAAACAGAACAGAAATTAATTTTTTTAACATAACACTTTAGTTAAACCAGTTTCCTCAGCCATTCTCTGTGCCAACAATATTTTAACAGTGACAGCTTCCATCAAGTGCCACCGTAAAACCCTGTACCCTCAATTAAAAATCTGTAACTCGTTCTGTTGAAGGTTTAATTTCAATTCAAGTATGATCTGTTATGTGACTTTTAGTCAACAACTTTAGGAAATAGTTTAAGAAAGCTTAATAAGGATATTTTTCCATTATAAAGACACATGAACATACACAAAACCAAAATAAATTTAGGGTTACATAAAAAGCACATAATAGAAATAACTATTATGCTTTGATTCTCTTTCTGTCTGTTGTACTTTCCCAGAAAATTGTTCAAATATCAGATATGGATCTCAAAGCTATGAAACATCTGATAAAATTTTCTAGCCTGTCTGCAATCACAGATTTCCTTATACTTGTTAAAAAATATTACTGGAAATACACAACTCCTACCTGCTGGATAAGATGCATACATTTTGAAGACTGAACTCCATATGCATTGTTGACAATATGTGGAATGTCATAATTAGCACAAATCACAGCCAGCTCCTCCAGCCTGTGAGCATAAAATTGTAATTTAGAGAAGCATTGATTACTGTAGCTCATCTTACAAGTCAGACCATTAAAAGACTGAAAGGCCTACAAAGAAGTCAGAATGAGAAAAGTAACATTTTTGATTAGTACCTCAAGGCACTATTTGTCATCCTAACCTATAAAAGTTGAGATGAAAATTCTATAGGCTTTTACATATATTGCAAATTGTTGATCTAGTCTGAGATTTTTCTTGCTTCACTTTTTGTCTTGACACCAGTTAATATATCCCAAACCATTCTGCTTTAGATACAAGCGTTATTTTTGTTGCTTTATTGTTCAGCAACATAGCTTTAGCTAGTCACTTTTTTTTTCTTTTCTCTAATATTCAACATGAAGACAGTCTAGAGTAGTTTCACGAGTGTATTGGGAATCAAAAGCATGCTATATCAGGAAGTTCTTACATGTTCCTGTTTATTTCAAAGAACTAGTATTTCAGTCCTTTGGCTGGAATCTTACTTGCATGTTTCAGACAAACTGATTAAGAGAAAAGAAATTCTTTAAGGAATGTCTGAATATGGACCTCAACAAACTAAAAATTTGTTCAGCTGTTTACTCTTCACCTGCCTTTAGAACACCCTGAAATCAGAGTGAGCTCAACCTGGATTGATTAATCAGTCAAATTAAGATTTATAAGAGCACACTGATCATTTTAAGTAAGATCCTTCAGCATTTTAAACATACATATATGCAGTACCCCTTTCTAAAGCACTCCAATCATGCTATAAAAAAATTACTCATGATTTTCTCCAAACCTTAGGATCTATTTTAGAAATAGAAGCTATTTGAAAAAATTAGGCAATATAAAATAATTTAAAGTGATGAAAAAGGTAGTATTACCTTTAAAAAAAAATCAGGAATCCAATGCATTTTTACTCTATCTCCTGAGAGCACAGCCTCTAACTGTAATTTAATGACATACATATAAAATGTGACAGAGTATGAAAACATTTTCCAAAAGGTGAGATTCCTTTGCGTTCTATTTCTATTATATTGTCTAGTGTTGTTTTGCAATGCAAAATTCTGCTGCAAGTGTCATATTAAATTTTCCAAACATAAATCCTTAGGAAATCATCATCACCACATTATCCTTAAAAAAATCAAAAGTACTTTATGATTAGGGAACACCAGTCATATAATATACATATTGATCATCTATAGTCAAGATATTTTTCAAGAGCTGCATTTCTAATAATTTTTCACATTTATCAACACAGAATCACAAAATATTCTGAGTTGGAAGGGACCCACAAGAATCATCAAGGCCAACCCTCGGTCCTGCACAGCACCATCCCTAAGAGTCACATCATGCCCCTGAGAACATTGTCCAAGTGCTTCTTGAACTCTGTCAGGCTTGGTTCTGTGACCACTGCCCTGGGGAGCCTGTTCCAGTGCCTGACCGTTCTTTGGGAGAGGAACCTTTTCCTACTAGCCAGCCTAATCCTTCCCTAGCTCAGCTTCAGGCCATTCCCTTAGGTCTTGTCACTGGGACCACAGAGCAGAGACCAGTGCCTGCCCCTCCTCTTCCCCTCACCAGGAAGTTGTAACTGCAGTAAGTTTTCCCCTCAGTCTCCTCCAGAGTGAACAGACCAAGGGACCTCAGCTGCTCCTCATGTGGCTTCCCCTCATTAACAGAATACTTGAGGAAACATAATATGCAGGGCAAAGCTTTTGCCTTCTAACCTGCTGGCTCTTAATCAGATGCATTCCTCACCTTCTAGAGAGACTCAAAGGAACAGTTTCCCTCTTACAGGCTTCTTTGCAAGCGCAGACAGAGAATTTCACCAAACAAGAAACACAGAGGGTGTACAGCAGCTATGTATGTTCATCTTTCTCACCTTCTGAAAATTAAAGTAGCAATAACCTATCTTCTACAAGTACTGAAAACTTTTCTTTTCTTAAAAATATTCTATTGAACAATTAGATCCATTTTGTAATATAGAATGAGAATGCTACAGTTTGAAGAGAACGTGTTAGCATGCAAGGGAAGCAAATGATGCACAGCACCTGTATGTACCTGCACCTGCTTCCAAGGTCTAGAATGCATCATTGAAACTGCTACTAATCACATCATAAAAATAAAGCATTAACGTAAGTTGGCTACTGAGGTTCTTAATAGTCACAAACAGAGAAATATTTCTCAGTGTATTCTTTCTTTCTTTTTCTCCTGTTAAAGTTCATGAAAAGAAAGCTTTATGTACTACTAAGTACATAAACCAACTGAAAAGGACACTTTCCATTTGGTTCTCTTAAATGTAGTAATTTTAGAAATATCTTACAGCAACAGCAGGTAGAATATAGAGAAAGAGGGTTTATACACCAAAGAATTACTCCCAGAGAGTTAAAACAGTACTTCAAAGGAAAGCCACAGGTACAGCAGCCATAAAACTACTTAAAATTTTAAAACATGACCACCACAACTAAATAAAGCCTTACAAATGCAGATATTTAAGAGCCGATATTTAAAACTACACCCTCCAGAAATGCTGTCAGGGTTTCACTTCCTAGAGGAAGATGAAGGGTATGGCCTTCAATAGTTGACAGTTTCTTTTAAACAGAAAGTACATTCAAATCTTCCTCTATCTGTGGTATATTACAACACAGTGCCACTACCTAATAATTCATCTCTTAGTTGTAGAGGACAAAACAATGGCAGCATGTCAAAAAGAGGAAGCAGATAAGGAGAAGATTCATTTACCGAAGCTATAAAACAGACCATTCAGTTTTGATAGCTGTGATTTAAGTTAGCCAATAAATCTGCAAGTCAACTTCAAGCAATGTTCATAGTATTCTGACAGAATTATACAGTTTTAACTCCCATCTTTCCCTCTAGCAACTAGGTTAACCTATGATAAATATAGAGGTTTTTTTAAGGTAGGAGAGGAGAGTGAAATATATTTTTACTTGCCACATTTCAGAGTCAATAACATTTCTTTCCTATTGCTTGTGGAGAAGAGTAGAAAAGGCGACAGTAACATAAAAACATGGCATTAGCTATAGAGCTACATTTTCTGGATTATGTTTCCATGAGAGTCTACTTTTACTACTTCCATGAAATTTTAAGAAAACCACTAGCAAAATAACATTAACCACCACAAGAGAGCAACATTAACCTCACTTATATGATAGAAGAAAAACCTGTGTAATTTCCACTCTCTAAATATACTTTTCTGGAAGGGGATTAAAGAACCTTTACTAATGGTTGCCAGAAGCAATTTTAAGAAGATGGATGGCCAAAACATGGAGGTGTTGGTTGGCTGGGTTTTGTTGTTGTTATTGGGGGGTGGGGAGGATGTTTATTTGTTTTAACAGTAACAAATAACACACTTCTTACAAAGACTGAT
This sequence comes from Anthoscopus minutus, assembly GCA_013399455.1. Classification (NCBI taxonomy): domain Eukaryota; kingdom Metazoa; phylum Chordata; class Aves; order Passeriformes; family Paridae; genus Anthoscopus; species Anthoscopus minutus. The sequence continues at coordinate 29,511 of VWYI01010124.1, read as the reverse complement.
TACCTATCAGGTACCCTTGGAGCAAAGCAAGATGTTGTAGAATGCACACAAAGAATATTTTCAGCACCAAGAGCCTTGATTTTGGCCTCCACTGCTTCGAGATCTGTCCGTAGCTCATCACCTTCTAAAACATTTTCTATCACCACAGGCTCAAAACCTGACCAAAAAAAGCAAGAACTGAATGTAACTCAACAAGACTCCAATTAATTGTGGGGGTTTAGTTCCAGTATGCATTTGAAAAACAGTTCATGCTACTGTTGTTTTAATAGATTCTAACAGAAAAAACTGCAAATCAGACAGATTGTTACCTGCTGAACACAATTTCTAGGATACAAGTTTTTGCATAAATTTGAGAGAGAGACAGATTTCAACCATGAGCTTTGGTTTTACGTAATTCTAAACACAGCAAATTAGGCATCTTACTCTGAAGGCAAACTGTATTATGTTCTCACTGGACTCCTTTATACACCTCTGTACCACTGCACACACTTGCATTTTGCAAGGCATTTGGAAGACAGCATACATATTTTAATTACATCTTAGAAATCAGGAGTGCACAAATAAAGCAGAATGACTATGCATTAGGCCTTTTAAGGATATGAATTGATCACTCTGATAGATGGAAGTTTTGTATTTGTTGGAAGAACACGCACTGTGTTATCAGTTAACTTCTTACCTGCAGTTATCATTGATTTAAAGCAAGATTTCTGGTCTATACGTGGCCAGATAATGTATTTTGCCTTTGGTCTCTTGTGCCTCAATGTTAAAAAACACAGAGTTAAACTCATGCCAGTTGCCATAGGAACCACAAAGCAACTGGTCACTGTCCGGACACCTGCATATAAAAAGCAAGTCAGAAATTAACATGAAGAATGCATGATGTAACTTCATAAACGCGTGAGATTTTTCAAATTTACACCTACCAGCCAGTTTTATAATATCCAGAACTACTGAATTAGTAAGTTTGTTCAAAAGACTTGAACCTGCAGCTTTAGGCTGTACTGCAGAAATATCACCTGACCTTCCAATTCCATGGATCAACCTAAACAAAAGAAGTTGAAAATACACATCAAGTTTTTTCATATTGCACAGTGATAATTCTTGCTAACTGAAGATAATTTAATTTGATAAACAATTGTGGTAAACTTTGTACCCAATGCAACATCAATATTTGCCACAATCAATTCCATTTTAACAAACTACACATATTTGCATGAAATTTTGTTGTTTTTTGTTTTAAAAAGTAGATTAACAATCTACTTTTTAAAAAAAATAAAGTGCAAGCAGAAACTTAGAGAAGATCCATAGCAGAAACACCTTTAGCATATGGCAGGTTTCCTTTTAATGCACCTCAGCACTTCTTGATGTTTGCTGAAATAGAATTATAAACACTGACATGTTCAGACACATAACAAAGGAAAACAAAAATGAGTTGTCTATAGTGTAGTGTAGCATAGGCATAGTGGTATTATAGATACTCCCTTGACAAATGCTGCATCTCCACAGCACAAGGAAATAATATATACAAAGTGATACATATCTCTATAAACAGATATATATGTATCGCTTTGCCCATCTCATACTTCTTCACTTCATCTATCATTTTGCTATTCAATGTTATCTATCATGGAATACTATGTCTTTCTGCATCATGTTTAAAAATTATGGTTATAAACAGCATTTAAAAATATTGAACATTATTTACTTCAGGAGTGGGGAATCTTGGAGTAATTCATAAAATACAAGCTTACAGAACTAACTTAACCCATGGCTGAAATACAGCAGCTGCTTAAGACAGCTAGTAACAGTATACACCTACTTATGGCTTTAATTTCATTTTTGTCTTGGCAACAGAATAAGATGCAGTCCAAAGAGTATATGACATTCATAACTTCTTGGAGCATGTTTTTTACAGCTTAAATTTATTTTCCTTTTTCAAGTTCTAAACTGAAATCAACAAACACTTGATAATTAATTGAAACTTACATATAATCCTCACTCCACCTAAAATATTTTCTTCCCTCATTCCTGCTATGTTCTTAATAGCTGTCTCATATCAGTCCTTTTTATTTTGTGCACATATGTACTGCTTCCTAAGAAGAAATCCTCCCTAAGACCAACCCTTTATTAAGCCAAAAGGAGCTTGAAAACCATCTCCTGCTACCTCCATCACTCCACAAGTCACCTGTAAAACTTACTGCAGAAATAAGTGGAGGGCAGAACACCTTGCTACTGTTGAGACTCACAGGAGAAGCAAGATACCAGGTGACAGAACTGCACTGGAACAACATTGGTGAATGCCAGTCCAGGCTCCCGCTGGCCAGAAGCTAGGCACACTTTCTACAGCACTATCCAAAAGCAGAACTTCCTCAGATATCCTCTCCTCCCCTACCATGCATATCCTAGTCTAGAGAGCTGTACACAAAACTAAAAAAGCCAAATTGATGTATTACTGGATTTTGCCATGAGTTTTTCAAGGTACTGCAGGGCTTACGAAAGCCATTGAGCCTAAGTAAATCAACCTCCATATGGTAAAGCTTACTGAATTTCTGGCCACTATGTTTTTGTGTTTACCTTTCAAGGATAAACATCCTGGAACTTTCACTTTGTTTCATTCCTGTTGGATATAACATCACAGCAAGGTACTCAGCACAGAACTCAGCATACACGTATGAAGAAATTAATGCAGAGCCTCTAAATTTTTAGCATCCAACATGCTCATTAAGTAAGTGTCAGGAGGGCTACAAGCTAATAAAAGCTCTTTTTGTCTTTAGAGATCGCCTTACTTAATATAAAACCTAATATAGATGGACTGGGGTTTCATCTGCCTATCAACTAACCACATTATCAAGCTATTAACAAACATAACAAACTATAAATAGCTGCTCACTGTCAATGTTCAATATAATGCAACTGCAATGTACAGTATTTTTAATAATATACAGTTCAAAATAATAAACATGATGAAAAACTACACCTTGTTGTAAAAGGCATGTAATGACAGTATGATCTCTGCTTCCCTTATGGAGAACAACTCAACAACTTCACCTTCTACAAATTCAGCATACAGGACATAATCCCGACAAAACATTTTTGCTTCATTCAAGACTTTCTAATGAGTTATCAATGAAAAATTAATATAGAAAACTGTATCATTTTAATTATTGCATTATATTACTTTTCTCAAATGCTATCAAGTTCTTAGCTAAACAAAATCACAATAAAACATGCAATTGGAAACAATTAATAATAAACCTGAATAATTCAAACAGTCAGTAATTTGTACCTGTAATGCCTTCGGGCAACTAGTCCCGACACCACTCTTCCTTCTCTCTCACCAACGCCACAGTTGCCCAAGAAGTTATTGCTGTCCATTATAGCAAGTTCATGAAGAAACAATTCAATGGTGCTTTCGTCCCATCCATCTTCAGGACATTTCCCCTTAACAATAACAGTAATATAAATACAAAATTTGGAAATTAAAAATGAACAAAACTTTATGCAACTTGTTTGATTATTGTTACCCTTCTTTCTCATGCTAAGCAGCAGTTTGTATTTTCATTATTCTCTTTTATACTACCTAATGTTATGAGCCTGTACTCAGAGAAAAGTAAAAAAAAAAACTTTCCGTATATTAAATACAATTACATTAGCACATCCCGATATTAAAAAAACCAGGATATTTCTACCTTCAAGTGTTCTCTATGGTACACACAAAACCACTGCAGGGCATACATGTCAATTACTCCCCAAAATACTATAGATTACTTGATGTATTCTCTAGACATGATGTACAACTACAATAATTGAAACAGCAAAAACTACACAAAAAGGAAGATAATCAGATAATGGAGAATCAAAAACATGAGCAGAAGGGAAATACAGTTTTATCTAACACATCTTCCTATCTACACATTTTCCTTTCTAGTTATTATCCAATAGGGAAGGAAACAATTTCCAAAATATGTCAAAACCTGTGACCAGAAACATGCTCTTTCTTGCGTTCTTTAAGAATTAACAACTTCACTCATCTTTGCAAATTACAAACAAGATTCTCAAAGGACAGGGACCCATAAAATCATGAAGATTTTTTATGGGTCTAGAGGCTTTTTCAAATCCCTCAGTAACAAAACAGCCCATTCCGAAAATCTAATTAGTTTCTGAGGTGTGGTATCAAAGTTAAGTCAGTAGATAACATGACAAAGGATGTTCAAGAACTGAAACATTTGCTAATTCATTCACAATTATTTTTCTACGCTAGAGGCAATGAAATATATTGTTTTGGCACAAGTATCACTTTTAACCTGATGTAGCAATGTGCTAATATCTTACTGTTTTAAAACGTTTATTTAACAGTTCGCTGAGCCTTTCTCGGCAAATGCACAACCCAGGGCAGTAATACTCTTTTCCTCCCAAACGCGGCCCCTCACTCTGGGGCCCATCAGGTCCCTGCCCTGACGGCAGCGGCTCTCGCGGGCCGGACGCGGCGGTGGCGCCGTGCCACAGGGCAGAGTCCGTGAGCCCGGCCGGCCTGCGCGTTCGCGGGGCCGCGCGGGGCCGCCGCGGCCGTGCCCGGGTCAGGGGGAGGCTTCCCCGCCCAGCTCGTTTG
>VWYI01010124.1:0-21566 GCA_013399455.1 Anthoscopus minutus | reverse complement strand
AGCGCCGGGCCGCCGCAGGTACGGCCCGGGGCCGCCGCGCTCGGCGGGACACGAGGGGAGCGGCCGGGACGGCCCCGCGGGTCGGGCCGCGCTGCTGGGCTTGGGGAGGGCGGCCAGCGGGTCTGGGGGTAGAGGCAGTCCCTGCCTTGCTCTGTCCTTCCAGCGAGCCTACAAAAACGCCTGTCGGTGCTGATGTGCCGTGTTCGACGGCGCAGCATCGGTGAGAGGCAGAGGTGTGTTGACCTTCCGCGACGTATGGGCGCGCTGGCTGATAATGCAGGGAAGATGCTGCAAACAGAAATTAGACTGTTTTGTCGCTATGTGCAGGGCTGCACGAACTCGTTCCCATCTTAATGAGTGTCTCCACTGTCACTTCTCCCCGCTCTGTCTGCTGCTTTGTTGGGCTTTGCTTTGTTTCTGACATGTTATTTGAAACTTGTGGCTTTGCATGTTTTTTTGGTACTGGCTGCTGCTTCCTGAACACTTGGAGAAGTGTCAAGTTTTCAATTTGACTTGCTTATCCCACTAACTAATTTTTTGTGATCCCCATGATTTCATCTTGAAAAAAAATCAGTCTGTGTTTGCTCTTTGTTTTACTTATATGCTCATTTTCTACCGTCACATGGTTGAAGAATTCTACGTGTGGGCTCTGCTGTCATATTTTTTAGTTTTCATACAAATTTATCTTCTTTTTGTATTTTCAAATCAGTTCTTGGAGAGAGAAATATGGGAAGTCCAGAAATGCAAGAACTTAGTTATTGATTTGAAAAGAGACATAGGCATGCCCATTATCTAATTCTAAATATACTGGAAAAATTATAAATTACATTACATTTATTGATTACTTTCTTTCCTTTAGACTTTCAAGCTTTCTGATTCTGTGCAAGTTCCTATATAAGTATACATCTCTGATGGGTTTGCTGACAGAAATATGTGGAGTTCTATCACTTCTTTGTTTTTGGCGTTGTAATTATACTGTAGGATTTCTTGCCAGATATTGGCAACACTGTTTCTTTTGCAACAATAGGATACTTTAAAACAATTCAAAGGAACCCCTCCATCAAGTTTAACAAAATAAGTTATGCTAATAATTCTAGTTTAGTAACTACAGAGAACTTGTTTGGCCATAAAGACAGAAACATCTCATCCTTTAAGCACTGATCTTAAGTGTAGTCCATACCTGTAATGTAAACATGCCATTAAAATGTTGTTTTCCTGTCTTTTCCCTACAAGACTTAAGATCTGTTAAGGAGATAATGCTTCTAGCAAAATGTTTCTAGAATCTTTAACAAAGAAGTTGATGCTTCTGAGTGGAGGCTAGGGTCATGAGTCTTGCACCACTGAAGCAATTAGGATGGTGAATGCAGAGTACTAATTGGAAACTGTCCCAAAAGTGTGTAAGAAAATCTCAGAACTGGTATTGATTACAGCATCTCATCCTTTATTTCCTTGTCCTTACCTTTTCTGTATGTGCAACCCTTGAAGGTGCAGGATTGCTTCATGTGTCAGGTGGAGCCAACATGCGCCAGATGTTACTTCTGTATGCTATTGCAACAGAGTGTTTCCTTAATGGAGTTATGGTCAAAATAGGAGACTGAATAGGAGAAGATCGAATTACCTTTAATCATGGTAATGTTGAAAAAATATACATCTTGCTTAGTGCTAAAGGAGTTCATTCATGTTACTCTTGCAAATTGTATTTGTTTAGCTCATGTCATGTTAGCTTGATGGGAGGAGCAGGTTGAGGTGCATACATGGATGAGCGTATTTGTATCTTCTTTGGCAAGTCTTCATCATTCCAGTGTAGCAGCTTCACAAACTTGGGCCTTTTCCAAATTAATGTGAAAAAAGTTCTCAGGCTTGGTAGTTCAACTGTGTGTGAGCCCTGTCTCCTTAGTGGAAGTTTAATGAGAAGAGTAATTTTCAAGAGTAATTGCAAGAGAAACCCTAATTAGTTATAATTGTAAGTTTAGAGACTGTAGTGGGAATAAGCTGTGACATAACATGCTTACTCAGTGGAAAATTTAATTAAAATAATTTTTAAAAAAGAAACTAGCTCAAAAAAAACCCCAAACTGAAACCCTGCTGCATTCAGCAAATACTGTCTTCAATTAATATGGCTTATTTTCATTTGGAGAGGCTTGATAAACTTAAAACTGCTAGTTTCCTTGTCAACCTAAATGTTTTTGTAGCCACATCACTGTTGTAACATGCTTCCTAGCAGCACAGTGGCAATACTGAGCAAATAATGAGTTTCAAAAAATATTTATATCTTCTTTCAGCATGCAGTGTAATGGGTTTTTTTATTTTATTTTTTCTGAAGTTATTTTTTATGTTAGAAATACATAGTTGAAGAATTTCCTCAGACAATGAGACTACTTAATGGTTCTAGATTCTAGAATAAAAACACAGAAATTAAAAACTGACGTCTGAGTCTTCCACACAGTCAGCTGCAATCCATGTGATAGAAAGTTCATCTGTAGGTTTTCTTCATCTGGAAGATAATTGTGCAGAATGACTTAGCATGGATGTTGCACTTCATTTGGTAACAGTACAATGCAGAACCCTGACTTTGCTTTCACTGAAAAAATAAACAGTTGGAATTCAGTTGTGTGATATAATGTAGATGTGTGGAGATAGTTGAGGCTTGACTTTGAAATGAGAACCACTGATTCAAAATGACTTTTTCCATAAAAATAAGTTTATTGTGGGTCTTTTGGTTTATGTCCCTTACTCAAGAACTTTGTGACAGGAAAACCTTTGAACCTCTTCCCTCCCTCTTGTCCTACTCTAAAGTCTTAAAGTGTAGTTCATCACAGCAGTATTGGCCAAATAGTTATAACAGATTCTGATCCAGTGGGCTGTAGCTGTTGATTCTTAAGAATGATCTGCTATTAGCTTTAAGGTTTCTCTTCCTTGTGGCCAACTTATACTAGGATTTTCCTATTTTTTAATGTTTTTTGACTGTTTTTGTTTAGAGTCTATATTACTGTTTGAAGTGGCTCATGCAAGCAAGTGTTCTAAAAAGCTTCAAAAACTGTAATGAGGTACAAAAATATAGGTGGTTTATTTATTTATTTTTAATTTGATTCTCCACAAACTGTTAAGGAGTATTTTTTTAATGGATTCTGTCATTCCAGAAGGATATATGTTAAATTTCTTCAATTGCTGAAATGGGAACAAAGCAGTTTGGTCTGTAAATGTTTAATTTAGAATAATATAGCTGTTTGTTAATGCAGAAATGAGCCCTAATGCACAGGCCCATTAAAATGCACTCGGTGAACATCTGGAACAATCTTAGCCTTAAAAGAAGGTACAATAATCTCCAGTATCAAAACTTGTGAAGAAATATTTAAAAAATAGAAAGGTCAATAGTATTCTGGCACCTTCCTTTCTACTTGTTTTTCTAAATGTTTGCATAGAGTCTTAGAGTTGCAAATGTCTGCACAGACCTCATTTTCTGGTCAGTAAGTAAAAAAATGCTGCAAGTCACTGCTGCAGTGTTTTAAGGCTGGAATGGTGCTGGTGTGCAGTGCCTCACTGCTGTATTGGTGCCACTTGTGAGTGCTACATGTAGCAAATTTTTCAGTGGATTAACTTACTTGCTCTTTAACTGATAAACATGTTAGCCAAGCTCTTAAATGAATGGTACAATACTAATTTAATAGTGGATTATGGGCAGGAATGTAAAATCTTTCATGCTTTTTTTACAGTTGTGACATTGAACTTTTTTTTTCCTTAGATTTGTTTCATAAATAAATAGTAAAAAGAAAAATCCTTGAAAATTGTAAACACTTAGCAGTGGCAGTCTCAAATTTGTTGTTGCAGATATGGGTGATTTACTTGAATCGAAAAGTTGATTAAACGTGGATAAATCAGTGGAAAAACTTGCACTGATTAAATGGACCAGATTTTTCAGCCTGCTATTGGGTGGGTGTCAGCAGGGAAGGATGTTGGCTTATCAGTGTGTTTGCTTATGCTTAATTTTTAATAACAAGTTGCACTTATGACTGGTTGTTTTCTTGTTTTTCAGGGCATACAGGACATACTGCAGATATGAATATATTTTTAGATGATCCAGAATTTGCAGAAATTATTCTGAGGACAGAACAAGCTATAGAGTGTGGAGTTGTTCCAGAAAGAATCTCTCAAGGATCCAGTGGGAGTTACTTTGCTAAGGATCCAAAAGGGGTGAGCATGTTACTGTAAAGTCAGACACACCATCAGCAGCAAGTTGAAAATGGAAATTAAAAAGTTCTATCTAAATGCAAATTAATTTAAATGAGTTATTTAATAATTTATTATATGCTAAAATTTATTTTGGAAAAATCAGTGTAATACTTAGATTTCTAATTATGTCTTGCTGCATAAGGCAAAATAACTATTATTTCTGCTGCAGTTTTATCACTTTTTTAATGACCTGCACCAAAGAAATATGGAGAGAATAAAAGGGCCTCTAACATCTGAAAACAACTTGGGAATTCCCTTGTGCAGAATCTTGTTCTCCATATGTTTTAATTGATTTTTGCCCAACTGAGCTCCTGATTTTTCAGTATAGTTTAAGTTTCTTTAGCTAAGCCTCCTATATTTTTCTCTTTTCTTCTTAGATAGCCTTTTATGTAGGTCATGTCTCCTTTCTCATATATGATTGGTAGATGGGCAAGAAGAGTGATATCAAATCTACCTTTTAACATGTACTTAGCTGCTGAATCTTAGCTGGGAGATTTGGTTTTTCCTCTGCAAGATTTGGTTTTCCCTTCTGAAGTTCATAAATGATACCTTGAATAGTGATGATCAGTGTGGTATCTTAATGTTACTTTAAGACAGAGAAGTAATAGTTACCTGAATCTCTTTCTTGAAAAGTAACTTGCAGTTAGCATTATTTAGTAAGAGGAAATGATATCTCAAACATACTTTCACATTGTTTTCTTTAAATTAGAAATACTTTGCTACTGACCGGTTTCACAAAATTAAGACCTCCAACTGCTCAACTTTTGTGAATTTGTCACATCTGATTTTATTTTAAGCTCAAACAGCAGTTTTCAGCTCTTAGATAGATGTAGGTGTTCAGTAATCCTGAAGATCCCAATTGTGCTGGAAATGGAAGTTGGAGCACTGTGAATGCCTACATTCTCAGAGCATGTTCAAGAATTTTGTCTTTCCGAAAACAGTAATTTCCCTTTCATTTAGGAGACAGTATGGTTTTTGTTTAGCTTTTAGTCATACAATTGGGCATTAGAAAATTCCTGTTTTGCCAGTTAATTTTCATAGTTGTTTAATTTGTTTTAATGGCAAATCTCTGGTGATAGTTTTTACACTTTATTGAGTAAGTGATTTTTTTTTTCGACTAGTTACCTGACTTTAATATAAATAAATATGTCAATTTATGATTTTATTTTTATGGGAAGTGGCAGAACCACCCCTTCAAAATCAGTTGCAATTCATATGCCTGTGTTCCAGGAATATCTGTTAGTAATGATCCCATTCATTCTGGTGGAGAAAATAAAAAGGAGGGTCTCTATCTTTTTGAAACCTGAAGGAAAAAAAATCTTTCTGTAATGGCTTTGTGGGGTTCTTGCTGTCCCATGCAATCCTGTAAATATAAAAACTTCTTCAGAGTTCCAACTTCAGGTCACTCTCTTTTTTTAGTAGCATAGATCTTTGTAGATTTTCTGGTTGTGTGCTTATGTATGTGTATACATATTCAAACTTTATGCTCTTTTTAAAGTAGTATTTTAAAGTAGTTTTATTACTACTTAAAGTAGTTTAGTATCTTATTTAATATACAGTAGAGAAAAAAAGTAGTCAAATACTGGTTTTAATCAATAGTTTTTCAAAATTTCTGTGCGTGATGTATCTAAAGAATATTCTAGAGCATCATGCTAAAAATGCTTTACAACTGATTAAATTTATTGAGTTTTTCTTAATGCTGGGCCATCAAGATTTTTTTTTCTTAGGAAGTTAGTAGAGAAATCACTAGGGAAAAGAAATACCGTATGTGCAAATCTTTTTTTGTCTGAAGCTTATCTAGGTTGATTTAGTTGTTTTTTGGTCACTACCAAGTGCTCACTGAGCTCTGGCAATGGTGTGAGAGTATTTATGCATCATTTTAGTATAAATATAACCATGGTATTTTGGATGGACCATATTATTCCTTGTTTCTTATGTAGGGATTTTCTTACTGGTTTTACTTTTCTTTTGCTGTATTGTTTTTGTTTCTAGTTAAGTTTCTGGTAGTGACTTGCCCTCCTCCCCTATGCAGGTCATTGATTTGAATGTAAATAATCAGGAGAAACAAAGACTGAGAAAAGAAGATTGTTTATTTTATATGGTTCAGAATGAATTCATTGCAAAATAGGAAAGTATTTGGGATATTGGACTGTGAGAATAATGATGCTGAGTGTTTAATAGATTTTAAATTTTGCTTTTATTCTTTGCTTTTGTTCTAGAGCTTACCTATGTTTGCTATCCATATTAAAGGTCTGATAAAACTTCATTTTGTCAATAGTGCAACTTTCATGTGTAGAATGGATTTCAGATCCTGTTTGAGTATTGCATCATTCTACTTCAGACCGGTTCTGTCACTTGCTTTCTCCTATTCCTCTTGAGTAATCTCTTTCTTATGCTGGGAAGGAGCTCATTAAAGATGTACTAGGCCTTTGTACTGGTCATATTCTTAAGTGTTTGCCCAGAATGAATACCAAATTACAGCTAAAATAAACTGTTTCCATTAGGTCACCTTAGGTGCTGATTTGGTTCTATCAGAAAGACTTCAAATTAAATAATTAAAATTAGCTTTTTGCATTTATTGGCAAATGTTGTATAGTTGCATACTGAAATGGAGTTTAGTACTTAAGCAGCACTATTACAGAAGGCTTGAATATTTCTGCATTTGTTGTTCATTGTGTAAGCAATAAATAAAAGACATTGTGTCTGTCACAAATTGTTCTGCAATATGTTCCTGACAGTTTCAACTAATTGCCAGTGTTAATGGAGTCAGTCTATAAATTCATTTTGACTGGCGAAACAAAGACTGGCCTTGGTAGCTTGTTCTGTAGATTGAAATTTTTGGTTCTACTTTGGTCCTCAACAGCAGTGGCTCTCCAAAGTTTAGCAAGGTTCTAACTTTAGCGAAACCTTGAAAACCATATCTAGATTTGACTGTATGGCACAGTACAGTCCAGGCTGGTAATAGAATGAGCTAAGCTTCTTTTTCAAATGGGCATTTACTAGGAAGTATTAGTGAGAGAGTGATTCAGAAGAGATAATTAAAGGTTTGGCATGTACTTCTAAATACACCACAGTGATTCCAAGAAATGTTTTAAGCAGGTAGATACATGTGATTGAATGGGAAAAAATTTAACAATTTTAAACCTGACATTAGGATTTTGACTAAAGTAGTTTACCAAATGCTGTGATTTATAAATAAAAAAATTATGAATAGTAAAGTATTGAAAAAACATGCTGGTCCCTGTCATTGCAAAGAATATTTATTGCATTTGTGTAACTCTTAAGTCGAATTTTGTCTGTGCAGTTCTGTTCAGGTTTTGAATGCAATCTTAGAATTACAGATTACAGGATACCAAACCCATGTGAATTCTTGTCAATTTGTTTCCTGACTCTTTTGATAGGACACTAATTTTATAGTACAAATGCAAATAATGGTATTTTGTAACTTAGTTTTCCTTGTAGTTAATGGGAATTAATCAAAATAGATGGATGAGGCAGACGATGCTACTAATGCCTGATGTCTTGTGTATCTGTTTACAACCAGAATGATTTAAGTTTTCTGTAGTTACTTGGTCCTGGGCAATCTTGGACAAAGCAAGATTCTCTTGGAAAAATGGGTTGAAAAATCTCTAGAAGCGAAACCAGCTGGTCAGATCCTCTCCTCAATCCAGCTGAATCGGCAGCTACTGTAGAATACTGTTTGTTTCTTACTGCCAGCAAATATGTTCATGGTCTGGGTGTGAATCAGCTTTGAGTGTTGGTGCAGTAACAGGCAGTGTTTAGCTTATTGAGGTACTCACTTTTTTCATAAGGATTTGTAAAGTACTGGTATGTGAAAATGGTTCTTAAACAGCTGTCCTTAAGTATTTATCAGGAAGAATTTGATTTACTTGCCACTGTCCGCTGAGAAGGGATGAAAGTGCAGCATCTCTATAGCATTCTGCTTGAGCTACAGAAGAGTCATTATGTGAACTTTATGCACTAGGCCAAAGTTTATCACAGACAATTGGAAGGTTATATATTTTAGTGTGCTAATAACTCTGGTTAACAAATATAGGACCCTGTGTAGAAGACACCTTGAGAAATTGCCAATTTAATGCTTGTGCTGTGGAGCAGCATTGTTTTAACATGATTGTTGAGGGATGTCTTAACTAATCTGTTGGTAGTTGCACCCTGTTCTGGAGGCTGCAGAACCTGGCCGTCTGTTCCAGTCTCAAGCTGCACTTAAGTTTCTAAAGGATTTCTTTTTTGCAGCTTTTCTGCTGGGTTTTAAGCGGTTTTTGGCTCGTTAACAGTAAATGTGTTGTTTGTTTTTTGCTATAGCAACCTATTCTGTAGATCGTGCCTCAGTTTTCTCTTAGCTTAAGCACTCTTCCTACTCTCTTTCGTTATTCACATAGTTTGTGCTTATTTTCACTTCTTTTCAGCTTTCTCCAATTTGTTAACAGATTTCTTGAAGCATAGTGTCCAAAATCGGACAGAAAGCTCTGACTAATTTTAAGATTTACTGTGTCTCTAATGTAAATGATGGCTGATAGTCATTTTGATCCATTCACACTCAGGGTAGTAAGAAACGGATTTGAAAGAAAATAAATCAGTTGATTTTTAGTGTTGTATATGTTTGTCACTTTCCTGGAGCCATTATGTCTCTGAAATAACTGGCCAATGAGTTGTTGGGAGGGCTGAAAATTGTTTTTAAAGCTACTTCTAAAACTTCCTTTTTTAATAACTTAAGGAAAATATGTATTTATGTTTTAAAATGCAGTGCTTTTGAATTTTGACAAAATATTTTGAAAACTAAATGTTGGTTTGGATTTTCTCTTATGAAGAGCTTATTTTAAATTTGTACTAATCCTAAAGAAGCACTTCATGATAAATTAATTTGGAATTCAGTTTTCTTAGTTTTATTATTTCATCATCTAAAAAGAACAACTTTTAAATGCACTGGATAGGATTTAACCAGTATTTTCAAATAAGTAATTTTTAAACTAATTTTAATATTTCATAACTCAAATTGCTCATATTTTAATTTTACTTTATTTACCTTAGAAAATTATTGGAGTGTTCAAACCAAAATCTGAAGAGCCTTATGGACATCTAAATCCAAAATGGACCAAATATTTTCACAAAGTTTGTTGTCCTTGCTGCTTTGGCAGAGGCTGCCTTGTTACAAATCAGGGATATCTCTCTGAAGCTGGTGCCTATCTTGTGGATGAGAAGCTGGGACTTGGAATTGTACCTAAAACTAAGGTAAAAGTTAAAACACATAAATTACTGAATTTAAAAAAAAAAAGACAACATATTTGTCAGTCTCTAAACTGTGATTGTGCAGATAGCCTTGTATATTGTGTTATTTATAAGTCATTTATAAGCTACTGCAAGTACAAAGGCACGGAGATTTGATGTAAAAAAGTGTGATTTTTGAGTTAATTGATAATTCTGAGATCTGAATTAAATCTCTTCTTTGGAATCACTTTCTAGCATTTTCTGGTATCTTTTGTACCTCATGTTTTGCCGAGATGCAAAAATTAGCGTATAAAATTCCCATTTTTGTTTGGGATATGTGAAATAGCCAATTATAACTTTTTATATAAAATTTATCTATTGAAAATACCTAATGCTTGCTTCTTTTTTTAAAATTGTTTTTATAACTGAATATAACATTAACTGTAAATTTACAATTGAAATAATGAGAGATTCTGAGCTGTGTTTAACTTTCATATTTTAAGGTTGTCTGGCTTGTCAGTGAGACCTTTAATTACAGTGCAATAGATCGTGCAAAGTCAAGAGGAAAAAAATATGCTTTAGAGAAAGTGCCAAAAGTTGCTAAAAAATTTAATCGAATTGGACTACCTCCTAAGGTAAGATCAAAAATAAGTAATTTGTGCACTTCCTGATACTTCCATAGAACTCTTTTTAAAAAAAGATAGAGGAAAAATACTTGCTGCTTGTTGAAAACTGTATGAAATTTGATACAACTATTTTCATGCAACATGTATCCACTCTTACATCATTCCTTCTTTTGAACTATTTTAGTAATCTTTTCACTTTTTGTTTCAGTTAATAGTCCAATTTTCTATTGAAGTAGTAACATATTAATTCTTATACATCTCACTTCTGTTCTATTTATTGATTGCTTACTACCTGTCCTTTCAGTGTCACGTTTTGATATTGTCAGTCTGTTTTTTCTCTGCAGTTTATCTAATTTTTAGAATTTTATGATTATTTTTTGCCTTCTATTGTTTCTATTCTTCTGGGTTCCCTGTTGTGTTCTTCCCTACCTCCCTTTTGTCTTATGTGGAGGACACACTGACTAAAAACTTTACATCTTTCTTGCCTAATGAGCCTTATTGTATCCCCAGAATATCACTGCAGTGTTCTAATCCTAAGCTTTTAGAACACAGGTTACGTACAGTTCGGATAATCCACTTGTGTCATTTCCAGCAGTTTAGATCCATGTGGCACGGGTTGTGCAAGCTTGTATGAGCACGGTTATTCCACATGCTCTGTGTTTATCTATCTGCATTTGAGTTCTCAAATGTAAGTTCTTGAATTTCAATCTTGAGCACCTTTCACATACGTGTGGAGCCTATGCCAACTCCCATATTCTTCCTTGGACTCTTTTGGGGAAATGAATTTCAGTCATTTTTTGCAAAAAGCATCTGTCCTGAAGAAAACTGTGAATGCTGCTGTTCTTACCAGTTGTATGTTTTAGTGAGTGTTCTCTGAACTAAGTTTTCAAAGAAAAAGAGAACAGGTGTTCTCTTTCTTTGTGTACAGGTATACTTCTTTCTGTTTCATATATTGTAATACTAACTGTTCATTTACACTTAGGGGCCTGGCTATATTTTATTCCTGGTAAACTTGCTGAGTGTTTAAACAAATATTTAAAAAACCACCATCAGAACCTCTAGAAGCCCACCCTCACATGATTTGACTCATACCTTTTTTAACAATATAGGAATGGAAGAGAAATTTATTTATGACCTTTTTTTTTTTTTTGGTGTCATACTTCCTGTGCTCTGAACTTTGAAAGTATATAATGAATTTTTCTGTTAATGTTGAAATTACTTATGTGACCTGCTACCCATGTGCATTTTCCAAATGCAGTTTCTTAATATTTCAGGTTGGCTCCTTCCAGCTGTTTGTTGAAGGATATAAGGAAGCTGACTACTGGCTCAGGAAGTTTGAAGCTGATCCTTTACCTGAGAACACAAGGAAAGAATTTCAGTCACAATTTGAAAGATTGGTTATCTTGGATTATGTCATCAGAAATACAGGTGTTTTTTAGTATCTCTTGGTATCTGTCTATTTTTGTGAGGCGTAAATCAATGCTGCCTGAAAGCTGCTGCTTAAGGCCTTTAATGCATTTCATATGCTTTTCTCATGATTGAAGGAGATAAAGATGCATTTTCAATTTTAAAAAAATTACTTTGGATTGATACATTAAATATTGCAGTACAAAAACAGTCCAAACAACTCTTTGAATGTTACTCACTATTTTTAAGCAATGTGAGAAGTCAAGAACAAATGCTTTCATTGTGCTTTAATTCTGTGCATAAGCAATTAACTGTTTCCCCCATTAGGATAAAGGATGGTGAGGTTTCAGGACCGATAAGAAAAGCTGTGACTACAATTCCTTTTATTCTAAACTGGAGCTGATAATAGCACAGTTTCACACCAGCTCACAATAGTTCATATTCATCGTGTAGGCACTGAGGTACCACTGCAATGTGTACCTGTCAGTTCTCCTGCACTCTTGTTTTTATCACTCAGAAGATGGGATTCTTCTGTTACTTATGTAGGTGAATCACTTCTTGAAGAATTCAAAGGCAGTTTGATGTTTAAAATACTTACTTTGCTGTTTTAGCAGAGGTGGGCATCTTTGCTTTTCTTCAGACATACCAAGTCTAACTAATTTTCCTTTTCTCAAATTCTCTTTTTGGAAGCAATCTAGAAGAAAGTTTCTTAAGAACGTAATACTTGCTAGCTGTTGCCATGGTCTGTCAGATTATCAAATAAGCCTCAGTGTTTCCAAAGAGTTAGTGTTTCTTGGCATTCTTGAAATTGTGAGGAAAATACTCAAAATGCAAGACCTCATTACATGGATGATTTTACCTTCATCTAATATATCTAATCATAATAGAACATGAAAATATGATGATGATTAAACTTAAGGGAGCACTTCAAGGAAGTGACAGAAGTCCTACAAATCCATGCATCCTCTGTCTGAAAGATCTTCTCAGAGTGTTTAATCTCTCAATTTTATCTGAACAGTGCAGACATTTTCAGTTTCTTGCCTTTCTGTTTAGTTTTGCCCCTTCTCCATCTTTTTAATGTCTGTCTTCTCCATGTAGTCAAAGGTCACATTATGTATAATTTTGGAGGCCTTCTCCATTTCCTCGTCAGCATTAAAGCAAGCTTAAAAATTAAGTCATTGGGGTCTGATAGTGTTTTCCTCAGGAAAAATGCACACCACAACCAATCTTTCTGCATAAAATGTATTTCTTTTGGATTTCTTGGTATTTTGCTGCATTTCCAGCCAGTTGAGGAACCTAAAGAAGTAATACATACCTAAGCAAACACATAAATTTAGTCTTTGCACTGTACATTTCAGTAAAACTAAACCACATGTGATGGGAAAACCCCTTTTTGAATAGTTTTACCGAACTCCATGGGTAAAGTGTCAGTTTACAGTATTGTTGTATGTCACTCTAGGTGATGATTTCTTTATAAATGACATGTTGTGACATGCATTTTCCTGTTTAAAGACAGAGGTAATGACAACTGGTTAATCAGGTACGAAAAACAAGATGATGGACTTGATCTGTCAGATAAGGTAAGAGAATTGTACTCAAACTTATATTCTTTAAATTATTTAGTTTTGTGACTTGGTCTTGCTGGAGATTAAGGGCATATCCTTTGTCCCGGTGCATGGTCTCAAGAAATATGATAACTACAACTTCTTGTAGGCAAAATCAGTGGAAAAGCTATTTTGATTGGACTAGGTAGAACAGTGCTAGAAATTACTTTTATTCTATATTTTTGCTCTACTAGCTTGGGCTGTAATAACAGTAACAATGTCCACTGTTGCTCAGGCACATTTCTTCATTCCTTTGTGTTCTGCTTATCTTGTGTTTGGGGAAGGGCTTCTCTTTAATGGTGGTAGAGTAAAGAATTATATGGGGTAGAGTTTATTTGGATACTGATTTGTATTGTCTAAGTTGAATATAACCAGTGAAGGTATGAATTATATTATCTAGTGTTTTTAAAGTGTTTTGCTGTTTGTGTAAGCACGTTGGTATCACTTACTTTTTGAATATTCTTTTATAGGATAACCAATGGACTATAACTAAAGAATCTATTAAAATTGCTGCAATTGACAACGGTTTAGCATTTCCTTTTAAGCATCCTGATGAGTGGAGGGCATGTAAGCACCGCATTCTTCAATCATTTTCCTTTGGGAGTGTAATTTCCAAACAAGTAATTTTTATTTGTGTTGTTGTAGTAAGGAACTAAGAAATCACCACTGTATCCTTATATTGAATTTTTAAATAATGTACTCTTCAGAAAGTTAGCAACAGCTGCCATTTTTACAATGGCATGTGTGATTTGATTCTTGTTTGTATTTTTTACCTTTAAACAGTATTAATACATGGTCACTCATTAACATAGTATCATATGTAATGGTGGAATTGGAAGAATTTAGCAATATGTTTCTCACACATTCTTCTTGAAAAACATAGTGGAAAATAACTTGATTGCAAGGATTTGCAAGTTGTCCCTCTGGCTAAGTTTCTATTTCAAAATGCAGGGTACTGTTGTAGGTGGACAAGTAGGCAGGTTGGTTTTCTTGTTTTCAGCTTTATCTTACTTTTGTAGAAGTTAATATTTAGTTAGTCAATTTTCCATCTGCTTAAAAATACTATTACTGTTAAAATGAGATTGTTTTTTCCTACATCTCTGACTATTTATCATTATGAGGGCAGCACCCAACAGAGCTTGCAATGATTTCTGTGGGCTGTTATCCAGTCAGGTAATTCTGGCAGTTAAGTGTGGGCTAGTTATGCTGTCAAAAGGCTGTTTAAGTACTCCACCCACAGCTTTGTGCAGTGTCTATCTTGATCCTAAATAGATGCTGTCCTGCATATCCCTTGGCTACAGTCACTTCTGTAGCTGCTCTAAAAACACAGCAATCATTGCTTATTTGATACCATCTTCAGCATCAAAAAGAATAAACTTGCATAATCTTCTAGAATTCTTTTGCAGATGGATCGTGTGTGATAGTTTTGTAAAAGTAAACTTGTGGCATAATTTTTACAAATTGCTGTTTCTTACCCCTTAGAGCATGGTTTTGAGGACTAGATCTGCTTAGTCATTGAGGATAACCCTCTCAAAGCCAGAGAGCAGCATTTGCAAAAGGCAGGAAGTTGGTCCAGTATGGATGAACAGGGAAATCTTGATTGAATTGGGATGCAAAATTTAAGTACATTAAAAAAAAAAAAAAAGGAAGAATGTAGAGACTTCCCTGAAAAAAATAGAGAATTTTTCCAAAAGTGCAAGAATGGAGTTTGGAATGTCAGAGCTCAGCTGGCAGATGACATAAAGAGCAACAAGAAAGGGTTGAGGAAATTAGAAGTTAGAGTGGGACTGAAGAAAAGTGCAGCAAAGACATAAAGGCATAAGAAAGAAAAAGTCAGGGCTGACTTTGCCTCAGTTTTCACTTGTAAAATTTGTTCTCTGTCTCTTGGATCTGAAAGCTCATAAGTAGAGCCCCTGGGAAGGGGCTTTTTTCCCCAAAGCAGAAGAAAGGGAGCACTTAAAGCAAATACAAGAAGGTCATACAAGAAGTTCATAGGAGCTGGCTGATGCTGTTTGTAATGCTGTTTTCTTGTCACTCTTGAAAGAGTAGAATAATATGAGAGGTTGCTTCAGTCTTCATGAAGACTGTGGAATTAATCTTCCTAGAAGCTCTATTCAGGCACATGAAGAACAAGAAGGTGATGGGGAAGCCAGCATGGATTTACCAAGGACAAACTGTCCTTGATAACTAGGCAGCTTTTAATGGTGACTGCTGCAGTGGCTGAGGGGAGGGCAGTGAATACTGATTTTTTTTTTCTTGACTTGTAAGGACTTCTACATGCTCTGTCATAGTATTCTTGTGGGGAAGCATGAGATACAAGCTGAACAGACTGTGAACTATGTGGAAAACTGTCTTGACTGTCAGACTCAAAGGGCTGTGGGCATTGTGAGGAAGTTTAGAGGGTGGCCTGCTGCTAGTGACTCTTCTCAGCTCCTGCAATTAATAGTTTGGGGTCTTGTTTAACATCTGATAATATTAATTGCTTTTGCAAAATAATTTGATAAAAGCTGTCTGATAGCAATTACATGAAAAGTTATGAATGCTTTTCTCTCAATGTGCTTAGAAGGCATTTTAAAAATATTAAAAAATATATTAAAAATAGTAACTTTTTTGTTACTATTTCAATGAGTCAAACACCTGAAAGATTTCTGTTTGATTGCAGCTATTATTTTACTCCAAAGGAAGCTGCCTTACTAAACTAGGGGAAGACCTTGACTGTTGCTTACAGTGTTTAATTTATATACCTTTTATTGCTTTAACTAAATATGTATTGCTTAATGTATTTCACTGTTTGAAAAAATGGCTTAGCAGTTGTAAAGCTGCTTTGGTAACTGTAGCCAGGAGGGATGTGTGGGGTAATGACATTGGGAAAAAGTAGGCAGTAGAGTACTTGACTCAGAACTTCATTTTTGCTTGTTTATCATTGAGTGCACTGTTTTTCTGCATTAGATCCCTTTCACTGGGCTTGGCTTCCTCAAGCAAAAGTTCCTTTCTCTCAGGAGACCAGAGACCTAGTTCTTCCTCGCCTTTCTGATATGAACTTTGTACAGGACCTTTGTGAGGACCTTTATGAGCTATTTAAGGTGAATCGAGTGCTTCCTTGAACTGTTACTGAAGTGGCTGATACTTGTAATGGGACAGTTATATTCATAAAAAGAATAACCATCTAACTTCTGTATGTCAAGATACTGTGCTATTTCACCTTTAACATTGGCATGGTAGAAAGGGTTTATGTAGTTATAAGGAAACGGTCACCAATGCTAGTAATTAACTATCACCAATTGATAGTAATTAGCTCATCTGAAAACATAAACTACCTATACTATATCTAAGTTTCATATAATCAGGTAAAGCTAGTTCACTCTTACAGCAGAGATCTGTGTAAAACCAGCATTTAACATACCTATGTACTGTGTATGCACTTAAACTGTAGCAGCCTGAGGAAATAATATATTTAATGTAATTTAAAGTAGCTTCATACCTTTCATATACTTAATTTTATATGTGTATATTGTGCTAAGCTGCTGCTGAAATCTTTATCTTATTGAAAGTCAAACTCACTTGAAATATACTGAAACTGTCTACAGTATTGACATGTAAAGGGTGTCCTTCTCTAAAACATTTTGTATACATTAGTGTCAGATGTTCAAGTGAAATAATCCAGTTAAGGATTGAAAGAACTGGAAATTTTAAACTTTAAATGAAAATGCAGCTGTAATGTCAAAACTGGATCCTGAAACACATTTTTGCTATATTTGCATCTTAACTTATTTGTGTTCAAATTCCTCTAGGTTTGTTAGTTAAGTATTAGTAAATCTGAAGGAGGAAGTATTTTTCTGTAATCATGAGAGAATGAGCAGTGTAGCATTGTGTGATAATATTTAGCCTGGTATCTTACCACCTGTTGGTATTTATTAATGCCCAAAAGTGGTATCCACTGATGTGGTGTGTTTTATGATGTGGAACAGTCTTCATTTTCACATACGTAAACTTGATGCAATAAATAGACCTTTTTGGGATTCATACTAGCATTCTATTTGAAGCTTTTAAAAATTATTATAGAGTGCGTAAATATGAATATGCATATTATGATATTGATGAATTTACATGCTAAATATATAGCTAAAAATAAATGGGTTATTTACTATAAACTGTTTGTTTTCTTAATAAAGACTGACAAAGGATTTGACAAGGCTACTTTTGAAAACCAGATGTCTGTTATGAGGGGGCAGGTAAGACTGCTTTTTTACATTTTTATTTATATACTTAATTTGTCATAACTCCTAAGCTACTTTCTTTAGAGATACAAAAAGTAACTGCTGCTACACTGAACAACATTTGAAGATGTTTTCATCTGAGAAGACTAAATTTATTTCTCGAGTTTGTTCTTATTTGTGGATGGATGAAACAGCAGAAAGTATAAGCTGATTTTTTTATTATTTTTATAGAAAATGCTTTTATTCTAATTATGTTTTATTTTTTGTGGGGAATGGGGAGGACAATTGTATATTCTTAGCCGGTATTTTAAAAATGAAAAGGAGTCATAAATTTGGATGGAAAATTTGATGTCTGATTTCATTATGCTATTAAAATAAATGTGACTTTATTTTAGATGGTTGAAGGGATTATTGAAAGAAATATTAGGTAATTGAATTTCTTCATCCTATTAAATGTTGAAACCATACTTCAAAACAGTCCCACCTTTTTCAGGTTAGAAATTTGATTATAGTTAAATGCTAGGCTTGTTTTGTTTTCTGGGTTTTTTTGTGTTTATTTTTAAGCATTAAAGTAAGAGAGGAGAGGGGTTTCTCCATCTTCCTCCCATTTTACAATTTATGACTGATGTGAAGTACTAGAGAAAAAGCTTTAGCTAAGAACAGATTTAGTTAACTGTAGGCATAAAATAGTGATTTCTGCAAGTGTAAGGCAATTGGACTAGGCAAATTAATAGTCCCATTTGCCCAGAATTTATTGAAACTTGATCCTTGTGTTCATAAATTCAACATGGATAGTTTTAAGCCTGACAATTCCTAGAGTGTCTTAATTCACTCTTTTCTGTGTAGAATTTCCTATATCAAGATGTACCTTGCACAAGACTGCAGCTCTGCTTAGTCAAACATAATCCCAGTTAACAACTTTTGTGTGGTAGCTAAAAGACAGCAAACCTAAATTGAAAGTATACTAAACTGAAGTATAGAAGTTTTTTCTGAAGTAACCCTTTTGAGAAGTTTATCACTGGAAGGTGGGATCTTGAAGTACTCATGCATTCTAAACTGTATTAAGTAGCTTTTTTCTGATGTAACAATTGGCTACAAGGAATCTGTTATTTAACAAAACACTTGAGGAAAAACCTGTTTGATATAATTGAGAGTGATGTAGCTGAGGTTGTCAAAATTAATTTTCCACTATAAAGGCTACATCTGGGCCCTTTCTTTGCACACTGTCCCTCAGGTGGATTTTAGCAGAGATTTGTCTTAGTTTTGGGGGTTTTTTTTACCTCTCTCTAGATAAATGAGAGTGTATCTCACCATGGGAAATGTCAGGTTTTCAGGCATGGAAGAAATGCAGATAACGAGTAATCCTTAGATACTATTGGAAATACATTGGCAAACAATGCCTTTTAGCACTGATTTTAAACTCATTTTTGGTGTAAAACTGAAGTATGTTACCAGGCCATTATAGAAGACATGGCTATCTAGGTCATATGCTAAAGGATTCATTCAGTTGGGATGAATTTGCAGTATATCCAAAACATCTAAATGAGAATTTAAGATTTAGAAAATGAAGAATCTAGATGAAGAAACTGTAGGGAAACATATCTTGCATGGAAGAGTCAAGGTCTTTAAATATAAGCTACCAAACATAGTTAGAAGTATAGAAGTCATATTTTTGTGAAGTATAGGAAAAAATTTTGGGAAGGGTTTCAAACCTAAAAGAAACAGTTCTCTCAAGATCATAGAGTCTAAGCAACTGGTAATACATCTATAAAGGACTGCCTTTGAACTTTGAGAATGTAAATGTCAAGTGGAGTTGCTGGCAGAACCAAATTGCAATAGATAATGCAAAATACTCTGTTAGGGTTCTTTGGCCGTGAAAGAGCAGAATAAGCAGAGGATCAGTTGTACAAGGAAGAAAGGAGCATTGTGCAGTGGAAGAAAGACTTGATAATGCAAATTTGTCACTAGAGCTAAATTGAATACTTGCCTCAGTTTTCAGCAGGATAACATTGAATATGGAGTGAGCTACGGGGGCAGTCCATGAACACTGATGTTTTTGGAAGAAAGATAACAGACTCCTGGGAGCTGAGGGCTGAATTTGGGTCTTAGCACTGGGTTTTGTACGAGCTGATCATATGGCTTCATATCTTCTGATATGAAAATAATTTGTAGCTAAACTGCTGATACATCCTATGTTAAGTCATGTTGATGGCTTTCTTATAGGTGGGGTTTTTTTCACTAAAGTTGCAATGCTTTCAAGAGATGTGCTAAATTTAAAATGCTCTTAGATTTTTCACTCTTAGAATTTTCTGAAAATTTGGAGAGGACTGCATAAAGTAGTCAGGAAAAGAATGGAAGGGTAGACAACAGTAGGGTGTATTCATGTTACTGAATAAATAAAATATTTCTACTTGCAGTAGATCTATTTTGAAATTAATTTCTTCAGCAGTACAGTCCTCTACAGAATTGTCTAAAGAATTAGCCACAGTTTTATTTGTGCACCCTAACCTCACCTGCTTTTACTCTTTTTAGATACTAAACCTTACTCAGGCATTAAAGGATGAAAAGAGTCCCATTCAGCTTGTTCAGATGCCCCGTGTGATTGTAGAGCGAAGTAGCACTGGAAGTCAGGGCCGAATTGTTCATCTGAGTAATGCATTCACACAGACCTTTCATAGCAGGAAGCCTTTCTTTTCCTCCTGGTAGCAACAAAAATACATGGAAGAGTAAGTTTCTCTTAACTTTAGAAATGAACTTCTGTGTAAAGGCTCTGCAATAATGTACTTCTGCTGTATACCAAGAGATCTGACTGCCAACACCTCAAAACTTAAAATTCTAAAGACTTAAGAAATGTATTTTGAATGTAATAAAAGTTTACAATTTTTGTGTCAAAATTGTGAATTCTTATGTCAGGGAATGAAAAGAATTTGTCCATACTGTATTTTTATAGGCTAATTAATGTATTCTGGATAATATTCTGAATAAGGGAAGACAGTTTGCATATGCTGAGAAACTAATTTTGAAAACAATAGAAATTTTGTTTAATATGAATGTGAGAATCCATACACTATTAATTTCTTTTTATATGGCCTTTAAAAAAATAGTTCAGAATGTTATCTTTGATTGTGAAAACACTTTTCCTTGGAATTTCTTCCTGGTATTTTAAACTGGTTATAGATTTTTGTAGAGTAGTTACTTGAAAAGTCATGCACTTAAAAAAAATCAATCTGTCCTTAAAAAAAAAAAAAAGGGAGAAGGGGGAAAAATGCTCCCAGTAGCTTTTTTTGCACGCAGGGACCAAAAAATTGTTAAATAGTTGTATTACAGCAAAATTCAGTCCAAGTAAATACACACAGTTTCTACTGCGACAAAATACAATGAGTTTGTTTCAGAGGCTGGAATTTCACTGTATTGTTTAGCATTTGTATATTTTAGCACATATACAGAAGTCTGTGATATTTCTTTGCAGATGCATCACAATGAAGGAATTGCACCATGTTGTTACAGGTTTATTTTACAATTTGTGTAAAAATGTGTTCATCACTTGTCACCAGAGTGGTTCTGCCAATGACAGAGGCACTGATGCGTTCATCACAAAGCCGGCCTGCCTTCTAGCTAAAACACAGTTTGTTTGAGGTTTTTTTTGACTGGAAAGAAAAAAAATCCTGGAATACTTACAGAACAGAGAGTTACTTTCGTGCTCTGAATAATGTTGTGCTCACCTGCCAATCGCCATTTATGTTTAAGTTACCTGGTTTAAGACTTGACAGTCATGTTTCTAGGTCTGTGACTTATGTAATGTGGTAAATATTTTTATTTTAGTAATTTTCTGGACATTTAGGACCGGGAAGGGGAGAAAGATTGCTGCTTTTATGGAAGTTTCAGTATTTCAGACATGCTGTATTTTGTAATTCTAAGCAATATTGTTGAACTCAGAAATAATAAAATGCTTGTATTTATATAATTTTGAGTGAATGTAAGTATTAATGTCGTGCGTCAGCAACTTCAATGTTTAAGCCTTAAATGTAAAACCCGGTACAGTGCAGTTCACAAGGGAGGGCAATGCCTTTGTCACCTTGCCACGATTGTTTCTGCCGAAGAGTTCATTAAGCAAGGAGCGCTGCTGTTTGTGCGCGGCTCCGCGCGCTCTCGGGCCCGCTCCAAGGGCGGGGCTCCGGGCCCGCTCTGGGGCTCCCGCCCGGGCGGGGCCGCCCCTCCGCTGGGGGCGCCGTCCCTCGGCCGCGCGGGGCCTGTCG
>VWYI01010123.1:394435-472225 GCA_013399455.1 Anthoscopus minutus | reverse complement strand
CCGCCGCTCCGGCCGCTGCCTCTTGTCCAAGCGAATCCTGATTCCCTGATTGTCTTACTCCCAGGTGTTCGGCGCCAGATTGTTGCCTTTTGATTTGAAGGCAAGACAACCTGGTTCAGAGAACAGCACGGTGCCTCGGTTCTGTCCGAGTCACTCGGTCCAAAGACACACCGACACCAATGTGGTGGATGGTCAAATGGCGTTTATTACCCTACCTCGTGGAACTAAATAGTCAAGGAGAATTTCGCTACGTCAGAGGGGGATGGTAAAGCCAGGTAGGGTTAGTAAGGATGGAAAACTACTGGGATTAGGAGGGGTTACATGCCATTGGGGGTGATTGCATATCTCAGGTGAGGGGGGAAGGGGGGTCCTGCTGCTTTCCGTCACATCCTGAGATCTTCCGCTGCGCCTGTCCCTATCTACCACAAGGCAGTCAGATGCAGTTACAGAATGACCACAGTCCATCACACAGAGCATTCATTGGTGAGCCTTTGATGCATTGGAAATTAGTGAGTTGTGAATTGCTTCATGCCTTACTTTGCTCTTCTTTTCCCCTCTCCCAGCTGGCTACATGTAATGTAAATTGAGTGGGATGTTGGTGGATTCTGAATTGAAATCCCTTTGCACTGGAAAATTAGTTTCCCTGAGCAGACGAGGGTTTAATCTGTAGCTATGTGGACAAAAATCTCTCCAGAAAGGTGTGTGGCAGCACTTTCATGACCTCTTTTTTTGCATTGACTCAACTGTGTCATAAACTCACTTTTGTGAGCCAAACCAGACTCAGGCTGTTCCTGCTGTTGTCATTTTTTTCGGTTTTAATTTAAATATATTCCTGTTTACTTTTCACAATGGATAGGAGGAGTGGCAGGAGGAAAGAGGAGGAGCAGTGAAAAATAAAAAGGTGCACAAAGATTATTTTGCTGTGTAATCTTCTCTTTTTAGAAGGAGGGAGAGACACAGCTGGGAAAATAGGTTATCAGACCTCTAAGCACACAGATGAAATACTGCCCTTTTGTAGCAGACACTGTGGTGTTGCACTGAGGCAGTCACTTACTCAGCACTAAAACTATACGACCAGATTCATTTTGAGGAGGCATGATGTGGTTTTCTCTGTGTGTCTGCATTTTTACTGCCTTTAGCTAAGTTAGGGCCCTTGGTGCTTATCAGTTTTTAATGATTTATTCTTACCTCTGCTCCTAGCTTTTGGCTGTTTGTTCTTTACTACTTAGGTTGTTACTCATGTTCATGTAGAGACCTGAGAGTTAATAGAAAATGAAGATTGGAGTTGCTTTCCCCTTCTCCTGTGAGGTTGCCCAGGACAGTTCCACACACATTTATATATGGCTTTGCAGCGTCTTGGCTTCTGACTCTGTTAAGGTTGTGTCAAAGTATAAAGCTAAAGCTGGGAAGCTAGCAGTTTATTGAAATTAACTTCTTAGGATTTATAAAATCACTGATTAATCATTTTAATGTGGGTATAAGCGCAGAAGAAATATGTCTTAATTGTAATCTTTTATATGAATTTTGCAATAGTCATACATATGTATTATATACAAATATGTATATACTTAGCAAAAAGGTCACAAGGCAAGCTATTATACACAAAGTTCTGTAGTCCTTGCTTAATTTATGTGCATGTATTGTCCCTCTGGAACACAGGGCTCTTGCATACATGCTTATTTTTAAGACTTAAATATATTAAATGGCAAAGAAATTGTGCTTATTTTGTGTAACTATAAGTCACTCAGCAAGATGGTTGTTTTCTAGTCAGTCCTCAGTCCCTGACTTCGGTGCTTTCTCATACTTGCTGTAGTAGCACAGGTACAGATTTGGGTCTTCCTAGTTGCAAGAGAAGCATTTTGTGCTGTAGCTTTAATCCCTTTGCCTGGAGAGAAGGGTTGGCTACTTCAGCAGATTGTTCCTGTCAATCTCCAGGTTAGATTATAAGCACATCACTCTGCCACAGAGCGGGTGAAGCAGGATGAGCCAAGGCAGGAAGGTTGTAAATATCCTCTATCTCTGACCTCCAGACTTGGAATAGGATTCAGTGCCTATGGCAAATACATATGTATATTTTAGTCTTGTCTTCAAGGTCACAAGACCTTCCTCTTTGAGACTGCTGAGTGTGACAGCACTTATCTTGGGAATGCTTTTACCTAGTCAGCCCTGCTCCAACCCTCCCTTGTGCTAGGTGGCTTCTCTGGGAAATGGCTGCATCAATGCCAGCAGAAGCCTAGAGATTGAAAAGCACATCCTGATGTAGGAAGCTGCGTGGAGAGCCCTTGATGTCTTGAAATACTCTGTAAAGTAGCTGAAAGACCACTCTATTCTTGGCATTGCAAATATCAGCACATGGATCCAGAGCTGCACAAAATGAATGAGGGCAGATGTTTTTAACTGGAGCAGTCTTAAACAGCAGTTGGTTTATGGGGCTGATGTCACTCTTCTCTCAGTGACAGTCAGGTTATACTTCAGTTATTTGAAGAGATTCTCATTGCCAAACACTTCACTCAGCATTTGATGCAACAACAGGCAGCAGACCTTGCTGGTAGGAAGGAAGGGAACAGAAGTGAGCTGGTGTGGCAGGGTTGGGTAAGGAATTGCCCATCATCAAAGGGCCACAGGTGTATAGCAGCTGTGTCAGTAGTTTTGCAGGTATTCCTCTTTCAACAGATACTTCTGCTTTTTCTCTGAAACTTTCGCCTTTTTGTGTGTATTGAATGTCATATCATCTACTTAGGGGGTTTTAAAACCTCCACACAAGTGGGTCACAAGGAAGGCTTGTAGGAAAATGATACATTGATGGGAAAAAATGGGGCAAAAATTAACCCCCTTGGTTTTTATTACCAAGGTGGTTACCATCATTGTATTCAGATAAATGCAACAGCAATTCTAATACAAAAATTTCCCATCAGGTCAAGCTTGCACTTCTTCCTTTTGCTGCTGTGCCCTTAATAAATATGCCTACATTCACTAATCTTTCCATGAATTTTCAAGCTGCTGAGGGCATGAAGAAGCTCTTCTTAGGTATTGAACTGTAATTGGTTGCATAAGACACCTGCAGGAGTTGAAATGGGCTTTTACAATTAATTCAGTGCATTCATCGCACTTTCCCTATTGTGTGCAGTGGTTCATGTTGAAGCTGAGAGGTGATTCATTTGCTTTCTTCTCCCTCCTGTCAGTAGCAGCAGTAGCCCTCAGAGCAACAGTAAATGCCTGGCCTGCAGCCATGTGTTACTACTTCTCTTCTGGGCCTTCTGATGATGCTGTAATCAGATAAGGGAGAAGGTAAGAATTCTTCTTTACCATGGGGAAAATCAGACTGGGATTTTTAAGTACTAATCAAAGCCCAGTTGTTAGGATATTTTTTAACTGGCCAGCAGCTATTTTTCAGGCCTGTGGGTTACACTGTCAGGAAAGACCCTTTTTTTTTTTACCTCCTGTGTAAGTTATTTTCTGATTTGTGAGACCTAATGCTCTGTTCTGAAATGTCATGTGACTATCAGCACCCCTGGGATATGCTCCCCACCCAGAACATGGATGCTTTGTACTCCTTTATCATTAGTTTAGAGGGAGGTTAATATTGTTAATATGACAATGCTGTCCTAGGAATAGAGTTGTGCTGTATGCTGGCTGCATGCTTTAAAATGTGAGGATGTTTTGTGTGTGGTGTGTGTGAGGTGTGGCTGAAGGGGGCGTTGGAGGCAAAACGATCAGTTTGCACATATGAGACTCAAAATGGCAGTAAGCCTTTTTATTTCCCCTGATTTGATTTAGATTCTCCTTTAGCTTGGCTCTGAACTATTTTCCTGTCATGCTGCTGTTCTAGCTACTTCCAGGCATTTGTCAGAGACTGGCTAATTGAAGCACATGCTCCAGCTTGGATCGAAATTGCTGTTTTGATCAAGGCTGTAGATGCTGTTACTGCTTCCTCATGGAGTTCTTTCCATGAAGTACTTAGACTTTGGTTTGTAGGTTTGGATTCTGAAGGTTTTTAAGAAAACACAAAGTCTTTGAATTTAGAAAAAGTAGAAGGTTAGAACCAAGGCAGCTTCAGGCAACAGTCCTATCATAGAATATTTTGAGTTGGGAGATACCCATAAAGACCATCCAAGTCCTGGACTTTGATTCTTGAAGGCCTGCTGTAATCCTGCTTGTGAACTGAGATGTTCTCATCAGCTCTGGGACAACTGCAGCCCACTTGTAAAACAGTTGCATAATTTAGTGAAGGCAGATAAATTCCTGGACATCTTAAGCCTTGTCCTTTGGATGCTTCCACACAGTTGTTACCTGGTCACCCCTATAGATCTGTCTGAGGTGCCTGTCACTTCCTGGAAAGCAAGTTTTGTATTTCTGTTATGTCTCTTCTTTTCCATACCTTGGCACCCCTATGATGTTCACATTCAGGAGTATTTTTCCTATCAATAGCTATATTTTGCTGTGATATTAACATATTATTTTCCTAAGACTGAAAGAGACTTGCTGGTTATGACTACCCTGTTTGTCCCAACAAACAGGAGAAGCTTCCTTTTCCTCCAGAATTCCCAGGATGAGTCATTCTGACAGGGCCTCCAACTTGAGGCTAAATTGTGGGTCTAGGGGGGATTTCCCAGGTATGCAAGAGGCCCCTGGACCTTCTGTGCAGCAACTGCAGTGGGAATAGAAGATGGGAGGAAGGTGTGTGGGGAGCACAGCGTGTCAGGCTTGTGGCTACTGCTCCAGCAGCTCTTTGAGAGCAACAAGAGCTGGTACATAGAGCTAGTGACAGAGCTGGTACTCCTCTCTGTCACTTTACTCTGTCCCCTGTGGTCTTGGAGGCACCAGCTTCTGTCTTGAGCCCTGAAGCCCTTGAATACAACCTTGGAATACACAAGAGGTTTTGATTGTTGGTAGATTTTTGACAGGAAGCTGCTCCCATACTAAAGGATGCTGGTGTAGTGTAGTGCATCCCACCCAAATCCCATTGACAGGTTCAGTCTTTTTGTCTGTAAAATGGGAGATGTGTTTCTTCAGGTGAGACTGAGGCTTAATATTGAAGTTTCATTTGAGAGAGGACAGATGATCTTCCTGCTGCCTGGGTAAAACCAGTTAAAAAATAGCAGCTGTGGGAAGCACCAGGGTGAGGCCGTACCCAGGGATCTCACAAGCAATGTTTTACCCTTAGTTTCTCATGTCAGTCTTGCTGAATATCACTGACTTACCAAACTGCTCCTATGAGCATGAATTATCCCAGAGTCCTTTGCAGACACATTGGCACTAATTACATTTGCAGGTGCACAGTTGGCAAAGCTGTAGGAGAGGGAATTGATTTATCTCTCTTACCCTGCTGACCTGTCATTACTGATGGCAAAATGGGAACTTGAAAGAGCACAGGTGACACCTAACTTGAATCAGAACAGCTGCCAAAGCCATCTCTTGCCTTGGGAACTGGCAGGTGATTCTCTCACACCTTTCTTCCCCACACACACTGCATATAGCTGCAGGAGCAGGCCAGTGTGTCCCTGCAGTGCTGCTAGGGTGGTTCCCAATAAGGGTGGAGGGATTTATTAGAGTAGTTTAACATATGACAAAATCACATACAGGCAGGTAAATGTTTTATATGTATAAAACATGCACATATCTGCAAAGGTGAATAAATATCTATGCATTTGTCAGATTGATATCAAGACATGTAACCTAAGTGTGTGTGTGTCTGTGTGTAAAGTATGTCTGATCATACTTAAACCTTTTTAAACCTAATATTTATTTAAAACTTGCATCCTACATCCCTTAACCCTGGGAGCATGTCATTCTTGGAGCACTTGAGCAAAGTGGAGTTTGGCCTCTGAGATACTCTTCAGAAAAATACCTTTTACCCTGTCAAAGTATATTCTTGCTTAGAAATTTTCAGTATTTGGCTGAAGCCAAATATTAATTTTAGCTTCTACAGAGTCAAAATGTCATTCTCTCTGTGTGAAGTCCCAATCTTGATGTCCAGAAACCAAATGCTTCCTTTGTGTCCTTTTTGTATTTATCAGTACAAAGACTCTTTTTGTTAGTTCAGGCATAATGTTTTTGTGTGTGCTCTCAAACCAGAATGCACTTTTGGTTCAAAAGCACTGCAA
The DNA here is from genome assembly GCA_013399455.1 of Anthoscopus minutus. Classification (NCBI taxonomy): domain Eukaryota; kingdom Metazoa; phylum Chordata; class Aves; order Passeriformes; family Paridae; genus Anthoscopus; species Anthoscopus minutus. The sequence goes on along the minus strand of VWYI01010123.1, from coordinate 466,121 downwards.
GAAGAGTAATTTCTTATAGAGAGTACTTCTGGGACTATAAATAATAAATGCTGTGACTCAGAGCGATGCAGGCACTCCTATAACATATATGTGCACTGCAAAGTTTCAGTAAATAATTATTTACCTGCTCTTTGTCAGCCCTAAACCAAGAGGGATCTATTCAGACTTCCTTGCTACCTTGATGAGATTTGTTTGTGCTGTACTGCTATTTTAGGAGTTCTGTTTTTGAAGGCTGCAACTTTTTGAGGGGTATTAAATAATCATCAAATTCTTAGTTCTGAACCAAGACCCCCTATTCAAACCTTACCAACTTGTAGTAGGTGCTGACTGAAAGGCTTAGGACTGCACATTTAGGGCCTTATGGTGCAATAGTAATGGATAGTTATTATTTCACAGTTGCTGGAATTATTTTATTATGGTTCCTCCTCCACCCCTTTATGATGTAGTTTTGTACTTTGTGGTATGGCAGATTGACAAACAGGACCCTCTTCAGGACTGGGGTTAAAACTCTCTATGCATTGTGGTAAATTGTACCTAAGAAATCCATTGATGTAACTCATTGCAGGGGTAGAGAAGAAGCTTATTCATAAATGGAAGACCAGTCTGTTTATGTTGTCCTTTCTTCTGCAGTAAAATAAAAGCTTGTCTAAGAGAAGGAGAGCAACATGGTGTATCTGGGTTATGTGCCTGGGTTTCACTGATAAAGTCGCTAACCAAGATCTGTGGGGTCAGCAGAAAGGCTCCTGTTAGCATCAGTGGGACGTAGGTAACGCTGTGGAGCTTTCTGAAGTGTGGAAAACACAAGTCAAGATGTGTTTTCTCAAGTGAGGTCAGCCCAAATCTAACTCCACTCCCAGAGTTTCAAAATTCAGAGGAAAAATATCAGACTTGTTCTGCTGAAGGCAGCATCTTTGTATTCAGAGGGGCAATGGGTCAATGAGATGGTCTTGGAAAGGGAAGGGTGACTTTGGATTTCCTTACTCTAAGTAGGACAAGCTGAGGGCACTGGGTGGGCTCGCTTCTCTTTGCTCCTCTATTTATTTCCCCCAGGCAGATGTGACTGACCAGGGTCTCTCTCAGATCTCTCAGGACAGGCATAGGCTGTTGCTGTAGTTAAAAGTCCACCCTGAGCATGTGGGAGGTGTTAAGAGAACTTTTCTTCTTTTTCATCCTTCTTATTTTACCTGTAAAGTCTCAAAGGGAATATCCCCACAGACAGATATTCAACAAGATGAGTCCTGCAAATATACAATCAACACGTTAGCAGAGCCTGGTATGTTTGTGATCTGTCTGCAGGAGTGTCCCTGCAGGGCTGGGATCTCATTCCTGTGTTTAGTGGTGTAGCTTTGTTGTCATGAGCCTTTTGGAGGGTTATGATCTACATGTTGAGCCCATTGTGGGATAAGAAGTGTTCCCAGTCAGTTCTATCTGGTTTTCTCTCTTCATGAAGCTGCTCAGTCCCCACAGGTTCAAGCTCTGATGTGAAGGTTAGTGTAAGGCACTCATCTCCATGAGCTTCTGTGCAGTAGGAGATTCTCTTATAAACTCCTGGATAATTTCTTTGCCTTTGTGTTTAGGAATTACTTATTTCCACCATAAAAAAGAAATTTAGCATGAAAATACCGTTCCCTGGATCTCTGAAGGAGGGCAATCACATCCTTGTTCAATTCTAAGCCATTTGCTGACCATCACAGCTGGGAAATTGCTTTCCTAGTGCCAAGGGAATTATTAGAAAGCATGACAAAAAGCTTTCACGTCCTCAAGCAAGGGACATTTTTTTCTTTCTCTCCTATTGTTTTCTTCTTTTGTGTGAAGTGTTTGGAGTAGCAGTGGCGTTAATGATGCTCAAAAGCTAGATTTCTAAAATGTGTGTCCCCGCTCCCCAAAGCAGTTTGCCGCCTGTCTCCCAAGACGTGCTCAGCTCCGTGAAACAGCACGGTGGTGTTTGTTTCAGTGTGGCCGCCCGTCGGGGATTTGCAGGAATACTGCAGCAAATCATCCTGCATGCAAGGCTGACCTCTGGGAGGCTAACAAATTGAGGTGAGCCAGCTGGAGCGATAGGACACTGCCGGCAGACAGAGCATGCTCAGACCTGGGGGAGAAAGGTAGCTCAGGCTGCAGATGGTGCGCGGGTTACGGTGCCGAGAGCTCTTAGATGGGATTTCTGCTTTTTCTTTGTGGTGATGAGGAAAGAAGAGGACTGGAGAGTGCCCTGCAAAGCATAGCTTTAAGGTGTCTTCTTTTTTCTTTCTCCTGTGAAAGAGAGGCACCAGATAGCATTTCCTGTTATTTAGCAACATCAGGTATGCGTGCATGTGCTGAAACACTGATCTGCCAGTGATAGTACTTCCAAGACTAAAAAGGTTGCAGATGCTCTGAATTACTGCATTTCTTTGCTGGGTGTCATTGTAACTGTGCTGTGTTTGCTGTGCTGATCACATACGGCTCTGAATTCAGTTTTGTTAGCAGTCCTGGTTGCAATGTACTGAGGAGAGGGAGGAGGTTGGCATGTTTTAGATTATATGTCTTTGCTCCCCCCTTCCATGCAAGTTCACACTGAATCTGTGCTCTGTGTGTGTGCACATGTGGGAAGGGAGTCAGTAGTCCATTTGTAATCCTATGTCTTTTTAGTCCCTCTTTGTTTGACTTGTGGTTTGCTTTATCATTTTCAAACTAAAGTCTCGTGGGTAAAACATCTCTGATACGGACTAAATTCTGTAGGTTTGCAGAAATATATTTCTTGCTAGACACGTGCTACTATGGGACTACTTTTTTTTTTTAACCTTCCCCTAAAAACATGCTAATGTGGTGGAGCTTGTGGTAACCTAGGAGGGATTTTCACTGTTCTTATTGGCTGCACTGTGTTCCAAACAATTTTGGCTCCTGCTTAGGGTTTGCAGCACACAGGAGCGGTCCTGGGCACAATGCTGATGGAAAGCAAGGAGTGCTCAGGCTGTAAATTCTGCTAAGCATCAGTCCCAGCACCTGAATAACATACTGGAGAGCACAGAAAGAAAGATAAAATACAGAGAATAACAAATGGCAAATAAAGCCCAGAGGCAGAGTTGGAGTGGCTGAAGATCGTATTGTTCAGTACTTTTGGATTCGCATCGTATTCTTTTAAATTTGTTTTGCAGAATTAGTAGATTTTCCCTTCAGCCACCCCCACTCCGTCTTTGCTTTAGGCAGACCACTGAAGTAAGATAAACCTGCTGCTCTCTTGACACTTTTTTCTGACAAAGGTATCTTGTTTACAGACTATAAGCAAGAGACCATGCAAAACAAGAGGATTTTACTCATATGACAGAGCTGTTAATGACAATGTAACCAGATAGGTTTCAGTGGGATACTCGAGTGAACAAAGATCGGCTGGAATGCACTCTGCCTGTTAAGCTTTCCCCTCTGTCTAGCCATGGTTATTTTGAGTAACTTGAGTTTTCATCTTTAGGCTTGGGACTCTCAGAAGGTGAACAAGACTTGAGGGCTGAGAGAAATTCCCTTTTTCTTTTTCTTCACTTTTTTAGCTCATTTTTCTTACATTTCTCCCCTCAAGCTTGTTTATCAGAAATGCATCTTTTTTAGAAGGAAATTTCTGGAGATACGGGATTTTCTTTGGGGAAAGGATTTCGTACTCCATTATGGATGGAGAACTTGGAAATGCAGATTTTAAAGGTCCAAGAAGTATTCTTTTTAGATTTATACTTTTAGCTCAGCTTTGTGGCTTGCTTCTATGCATTGACTGCTTAGTGTTGGAATTTTTTTTAACCTGTTATTTTGTAGATCAGGACAGGAGTATCAACAAATGTTAAATCAATAACTGCTAGTCATTGTGAAAGTCGGGTTAGATCTCTTCCTGTCCCTGAGACTCTGAAATGAAAGAAAATTTAGGTTTTCTGTACATAAGTGCAGCTAGGAGGTGTCCTGTAGCCACCAGTCTTGTTCTCACATGGAAGGTACTTTTGCAGTAGGGACCATTGCATAGAGCCTCAGTCTCCTTGGTTGCAGTCTTTTATAGAAAAATTTACAGTTTTGCTTTCTGTTCCTCCCTTATGCTGTACCATAAAAACTGAAGATAGACCTAATTTTGATCATAACTATCTTTAGATAAGGTTTGTATAAGACAGGGGGTTTTAAAATATATTGTTATATTTTGATTTTTTTCTGAATAAAGCTCTATTTTTAATATTCTTCTTGAGACTACATTGTCAAGATATTCTTATTTTTCATGTCCCCTCTTTGTATCAGGCTTCAATAATTATATTTTTAACTGCTGGGCTTACTCCCTCTACAAGAATCTGCTCTTTTCCTATTTAAAAAGTCAGCACTTCTACAGTTGGCTGCTTTTTACAAAGAAAATGTTCCAGTATATCAATCATTCAGTGTACCATCCTTTCTTTAATGTTCTGTGTACTGTGAAAGATGTATGTATCTCATTAAATAAATAGAGTGAATAAGATGATAACAGCTTTTTGGGCTGTGGGGATTGACTTGCTTGTAGTTCTCTTGAAATCTGTGACAGAGATGAGAATATAAGGAAATTCTTGGCTGCTGAATCCCAACTCCCCCTCCTTCCAGTTGGGAAAGTTGCCTTCTAGCAACTTCTGCTTTAAGGATGAATGAAGTAGGTATTTAAAACTGCATGTGTTACATACACTGAATCCTTAGCTAAGCCTCTTGCATCAGGGATGGGAGAAAGAACAGAAGACATTTTGTAGGCAGAGTGCAAAATGCCGTGTTTGCATGCTTTTCTTTTCCTGTACTGGTCCTGGAAAGCCAGTCTAGCAAGAGATGAATCCAGGGGAGTGCTGATGGGGAGAACATCCTTGAGGAGGGAATATCTGCTCCTACCCCTCCTACTGTGTTACCGGAGCAAGACACAGCTCTGCCCTAACTCCTCTGTCCTGTGGCAAGGGCAGCTCCAGTCCACTTCCAGTTGTGTGCCTTTCTGGGGACTCTGGAGATGGTTATGTTTGGATACCCTGCCACCACTGGCAGGCTGTGCACAGGAGCTGACCAGCTGGGCCAAAGCCAAGTTGGCCTCCATGAGGAGGCATTTCCCTCTTGCACATAGTGGTGATGCTCTCTGGAAATGTGACACCTTCATGCTTTTTGGTTTTCCATTATTTGAGACTTTTTTAGCCTGTTGTAGCTATGGGAAGCTGAACATGGGCCTGGAAAATGCTTGGGCAGTTGGTCACAAAAGTTCATCAAGGCCTAAATAAACAAAAGCAACACTTCTCATTTTGTTAAAACTTGCAGGAATAGGTGACCCCTCTTTAGATGTGCTGGTCACCCTGTTCACCCTTGTTCTCCCTAATCAAGCTCTTGGTTTCTTCCCCTTGGAGGTCTTAGTAGTGTATGTTTGTCTTTTTTGTAGTTGTAATTTTTTAATGTGGATTTTGTAGCTTTTCTCCCTGTTTCTTACCTTACATTTTTAAAATGGAGAGGAGATTTGGAACACTGTCCATCATATTAATAGCTTTAGTGATTCATCCTACTGTAGCTTCACAATTAAAAAAAGAACAACAAAACTCATCTCCTAAATGAATCCAAACAGTTCTTTATGCCAACTGCCTATTAGTGGAAATTCCTGTCTCATCCCACCCACTTTGATCTCCTAGGCATGTTTACAGGAGTTGGAGAACAGTGTCTCCATCTATGCTTCCCATGTCCTTACCACTTCCTGAGGATGTTTAATACATCAGAGAACCTGCAGCTAACAGGTAGAAGGTGCTGCTGTGTCCAAACTTGCATGAGAGTGTTGTGGACTTGCAAGACACTGGAGGGCTCTGCCAGAAGTGCCTGCTGAACACACCAAATGAATACTCCTGAGGACTTTATCTGCTCACCAGCAGCCAGTGCTAGTTAGAGGAGAAATCGCTGGGCTGTGAGAATGAAACTGTGATTATTTTGCTAAGTGAATGGGGGTGGAGGAAGAAAATGGGGTAAGCTCTTCATGCCTGTGAACCCTTGGAAAGAGAGTAAAGATGAGGTGACCAAAAATAGAGTGCCTCCCACAGGCTCTTAGCTGCTGGAACAGCATCCATTGTAGCTGAGCTGCAAGCTTCAGGGTATGCTCTTAATTCCACTGCACAGTCTTGAGCTGCCCCCACACCGGTGTTTTTGGGGTTGAACTCCCCATGTCTGGCTGTAAGTCTGCTGTCCCCTGCCCTGGCAGCATCACTGCCAGGGATATCTGCCTCTTCTAACTCCCTCTCTCACTCCTGCTGCTTCCCTGCAGCCCACTCCTCTCGAGAGTCCTCAAGGGCACATCCCATCCCCTCCCATGGGACATCATTGCCATCTGCCAGCTTGGCACTGAGAAGCTCTGTGCAGGTTTTACATGCACGTCTCTTCTGACTTGGCTCTGGTCTATCAGTTGTTATGTCTCCTGGTGCTGAAGGATAGTGCTTTAGCATTTCAAAGCAGAGAGTGAAAAAATGTCAGTCCAATCGATTTCCTTGGTAACTGGGGCGTATTACTCAGGTGGAGCAGAGCCCTGGTTAACCCAGTGTCACTGGGAAGCAAGAGGGTGGATAAATGTTGTTGGGATGGGGAGGAGGGAGTCTGTGGGCAGCTCAAGGGAGTGACTGGTCTAGAAGCTGCTCTCTATGTAGAAAGAAACAGCACTGAGCACTCTGCTCTTAAGAAAAGTAGCAGTGTGTCTGGCCTGCCACTTTTGCAAGTGCCTTTCAAGTTCTTAGGATGCTCTCTGATGACACTGTGGGAGTGGCAGCTCTAGACCCATTTCATGAGGGAGATTTAGTAGTGAAAGTTTCTTCTATTGTGAAGAAGCTCTCTTCAGGTGGAAAACTAAATGCTTTCGCCTGTTTCAGTGTTACCCTCTGCCTCCTGGGAAAGGATTCTTATACCAGATCTACTGCTGCTGACAGCACTTTTATGACTGATCTCAGCCTGGGGGACTGAGGAACCAAGGGACATGGGGAGTGATTGCTTGCGTTTACTCCCTCGGTACAGCCTCTCCTGGGTATGTAAAAGCAAACAGTGGGATTGTTTGTTACTATATATGCTCTATCGTTCTCTGAGGGACCAAAAATTACAGTTCCTGAAGGTCTATTTTAACTGAAAGTGTCAAATTGAAAAAAAGGTGGATGATAAAATGTGGGAAAACAGGCAAAGAATTAAGACAGTTCTCTGAGTACCTGTGAAATTCTCCTTTCATTTCTGCCTGCAGCACCCCTTCCTGTCCACATCCTGTTGTTCACTTCCATCAAAAGTAGCTCTCTCCCAGGCAATGTGAACCAGGATTTAGGAACTGGCAGTGAGGAACAGAAATGAAGATGGATTACTTTAGCACTGCTAACATTTAACATATATTCTTGACACCTGATTGGCTAAAGCACATACACTCACTTCAGTTAAGTGCAGGGAAGTGAAGGAGCTGCAATGAGGGAAGAGTAGAAAAAGGCCTTGCAAGTAATTTTTACTAAAAACCTGAATTGTATGGCTGTGGCAGAGTCTGGAATAAGAATTGCTAACCTTTCTACACTGGCTGCATCCATTAAGTGTATCTCTGAAGTGCCTCTTATGCCCTTCCCTTGGGGCTGGAGGGGAGAGAACAAATCAGTCGGGGTGAAGCATTTGAACAGGCTGTTTCCAAGGAGGCCTGTTTGGCTCTCGGGGTTTGTAATGGTTGGCAGAGTTCTCCACCACCAAAATGCCCATGAAATGCAGGTGATATCAGTGGTGTTTTTAAGGACTATGGGCTTCTTATATCTTTGAAACACCCACATGTACGCACTCATCTTGCCATAATGGAATAATAAAGAAGTCTTGTGGTTTTCCCTCCTCTGCCAAGTTGTTGCAACTTGCATTGACTCCATTGAACTTGTAGGTGCTTTGTTCTTTTTACCCATAGAAGTTAACTTTCACAATGACTGTGGACTGGCCTTCCTTTAAGTGTGTGCTTGCAGCAGAGGACTTGCTTGTTAAAGGTCTCCTCCATTTACTGATTATCAGGCTTTGCACATGGCTGCTGGGGCTTGATCCTTTCCTTGCTGATCCTGTTGAAGTCACTTAAAGCTGTGCTCCCAAGATGAGAGGTTTGTAGTGGAGAGGTTATGTACAGAATTGGATTATATCATTAGATGTTTTTCAAAGATAGAGAAGAAGTAAAATGTAGCTTTGAAAGTCAGTAACAATAAACTAATTCAGGATCTGTTCCCATGAGAAGTTTCGCTTCCTGAAAACTGGTTTGTTTGCATTAGCAGAACCTGTGTGATGTACTGCTGTCCCCAGTGAGTTTCCATTCCAGGCTGTCCATGGAACAGCCATGGTTGAAAGTTGCACAGCCATGAGGAGAAGCAGTCATCCCTTGTTGACAGAGGAGGACAGATTGAGATGTGATGTGATGTGACAGCCTTCATTTTTCTGTGCAGGCACCTGGGACAAGACCCAGTTAAAATTGCTGTGATGGAAACAAAGGCTAAGTGTTAGAAAAGAATTTATCACAGTCCTCGACAGAGACTGGCTGAAGAGATGAATGAGTACTAAGAATGAGATAGAGAAGCATCTTTGGGGCATGGTTTATGGACAGTTGATACTGCCCTGATAATCAGATGACCACTTTAAGTCCCCTTCCTTCTTTTCCATAGTTGAAATCAAAACAACACATTTTTCATTTGCTGCTTGCTTTTAGGGAGTTTCTAATTGAAACAGTTTTTCAGATGACTTGGCAAAGGAGGTGGACTTCATTTCTGTTTTGTTTGAGTAGCTAGAAATTGAAGTGAATTTGTTGCTCAGATCCCCAGACATCACCTCTTGAGTTTGTGTGGCTTACAGCTAGCACGCATTTCTTTGGCATTATTCAGATTGCCATGTACCTTCAGTTTTTCCTAAGACAGATCCCCCAGGCTGTTGGGATCTCATGAGGTGTAGGAATCCCTTCTGACTTCATTGAGTTCCATGAATGATTCTCCATTCAATTCCAAGTTGCAGGATCGAGGTTTCAAATTGCAGTAACTCTTTTCAAAGGAACTCCTGTGGCAGTAGAGGAAGTGTTTGCTTTTGTCTGAAATATGCCTGCCCGCCTTCTTCCACATTGCCATGTAAGAAGTGTCTCTTGGTCAAAATGTTAAAGGATGCTTGGGATGTCAGAATGTGTTCTTGAGATGTTGCTTTTTTTTTTCCCCCCCACGGCAAACTTGCACCAAAGGAAATTTAAAATTGCTACTTTTAAGAATGGCGGCTAGAAACAATCTAGTGGGGTAAATACTAATCAGAAATTTCCCTTCCTAAAGTTCCCAAGAGTCACGGGTACAATTATTTACAGCCTGACTAGCAGTGAATCTTGATGCATAATGAAAATTGAAGCCCATAAAGTCTGTAGGTGAATCAATACCTCAATTGGAGTTCACAGTTGAAGTTATAATCAATACTCTGATATCAGCCAGTAGTGTTTCTGTGTAGAAGAAAAACAATCAAGGAGGCTTTGGAGCACCACAGAAAAGGTTCTCAGGTTGGGATGGGAAAATGCCAGCAGTGAAACCCTTCGAGTGCATTAGCTTATCATTTGTATAAGGGCTAGCTGTGCCATGCGAGCCAGACTCTCACTAAATGGAGGTTTGATTGCTTTAATGACACATCAGTTCCTTTCATAAAGAGCAGAGCTCTCCGCTCTCCCATGCCAGTATTTTGGAAGATGATGGCAGTTCCTAGCCTTTGATCCTGGATTGCAGCCTGGGCAAGACCCTAGTGGCTCGGGATTCTCCCTCAGGGCAGTCCATAGATCTACAAGTCCTTCCCCCACCCCTGGATAAAATGAAATTGAATGTGATGTTCACTAGTTCGCACTGCACACTGGAGCGTAGTGAAATCTGTCCTGGCAGTCCTCCCCGGGAATTGCTACATGCTCAGTGAAGATGAGGGCACCGCTGAGTGCTCCAGCCGTGCAGAGTGGGAGGAGGAGCTTGGTCTCTGAGTCCTCTGCAGGTGGCCCAGTGATTGCGGTGTTCTGTTTCCTCTCACTGTGGGAGTAGTCTGCAAAAAGCAGAGTGATCCAGAGTCCCAGAGAACATACTTTTCTTCCTAACAGATCTTCACAGAGCTCATCCTTAAACTCTTTTACATTTTCTTCTTCAAATGTATAGAAATGAAAATGAGACAGGAGGCTTCTTGTAGAGCAGCTCCCAGTTCTGTTTGCTTTATATTTTTTTACAGTTTTGGGGAGAGCTTTGTCACTTTTTTCTTTTCCCCTCATTCCTGCAAGGGGGAATATTATTGAATGAAGCCTAAACTCTCTTGACTAGTCCATAAAATATGATTTATGGTGGACCTGTAAGCCTGATGTTTAAGTGGTTCCTCTCTTGTTTTATTTTCCACAGATCTCTGTCCTCACCATGTCAAAGGGTGTTAATGATGTGTCCCCTCTCCATTGCATTCCCCACCTGTTATCCTGCTAGGACCTGACTACAGAATGAACATAGCAGCTGTGTTCAATGCCCTGCTTGTGTCCATCCTCGCTGCCGTGCTGTGGAAATACGTCAAACTGCGTGAGCATGCCGCCATGGTGGAGGAGGAGTTGGTCCTCATGCGTCAGTCTCAGGAACTTTCTGAGGCTCAGATTGACTACCATGCAGCTCTGCAGGCCCTGGTGGAGAACGGAACCAGGATGGTGTGCACTGGCAGGATGCATACCGACCGCATCTGCCGCTTTGAGTCCCTCTGCTATTCTACCGAGGCGGAGGAGTTTGTCTACTTTCACAGCAACTCCTCCGTCATGCTGCCCAACCTGGGCTCCCGGAGGTTCCAGCCGGCTCTGCTCGACCTCTCCTCTGTGGAAGATCACAACACCCAGTACTTCAACTTTGTGGAGCTGCCGGCTGCTGCGCTGAAATTTATGCCAAAACCGGTCTTCGTGCCTGATGTGGCGCTGATTGCCAACAGGTTCAACCCAGACAACCTGATGCATGTCTTTCATGATGACCTCCTCCCCATCTATTACACCATGCAGCAGTTCTCTGACTTAGATATGGAGGCAAGACTCTTCTTCATGGAAGGGTGGAGTGAAGGTGTTCACTTTGACCTCTACAAGTTACTGAGTAACAAGCAGCCGCTCCTCAGGGAGGAGCTTAAAACCCTGGGCAGGCTCCTCTGCTTTACCAAATCCTATGTGGGACTATCCAAAATCACCACCTGGTACCAGTATGGATTTGTCCAGCCACAAGGGCCAAAGGCTAACATCTTGGTTTCTGGTAATGAGATCAGGCAGTTCACCAAATTCATGATGCAGAAACTGAACATCAGCTTGGAGGAAAGCTCCAGTGAGGAGTACATCGTAGTGTTCAGTCGGACAATCAACAGACTTATCCTAAATGAGGCAGAACTAATCTTGGCTCTTGCTCAGGAGTTTCAGATGAAAACCATTTCCGTCTCTCTGGAGGAGCATTCATTTTCTGACATTGTCCGGTTGATCAGCAATGCATCCATGCTGGTCAGCATGCACGGGGCCCAATTAGTCATGTCGCTCTTCCTGCCAAGAGGGGCCACCGTGGTGGAGCTCTTCCCATATGCTATCAACCCCGAACACTACACCCCTTACAAAACCCTGGCAACCCTTCCTGGCATGGACCTGCAGTACATTGCCTGGCAGAACACTGACAGGGAAGACACTGTAACCTACCCTGAAAGACCCTGGGATCAGGGTGGGATTGCTCATCTGGACAAAGCTGAACAGGAGCGCATCATTAAGAGCACAGAGGTGCCGCGGCACCTCTGCTGCCGCAACCCTGAGTGGCTGTTCCGTGCTTACCAGGACACAAAGGTGAACATCCCGTCCCTCATACATGTGATTAGGCAGACTGTGAAGTCTAAGCCCGGACCCAAGAAGCAGAAGTGGTCTGGTAGCCTCTACCCTGGCAAAGTGAGGGATGCCAAGTGTCAGGCCTCTGTACAGGGCACGAGTGAAGCTAAACTTGCTGTGTCCTGGCAGATCCCCTGGAATCTGAGGTATCTCAAGGTCAGAGAAGTAAAATACGAAGTGTGGATACAAGAGCAAGGGGAAAACACTTACATGCCTTATATATTGTCCCATCAGAATCACACCTTCTCAGAAAACATTAAGCCCTTCACGATATACCTGGTGTGGATACGCTGCATCTTCAACAAAAATCTCCTGGGACCTTTTGCAGATGTGCTTTTGTGTAGTACATAACCTGCTGCACTACCTGTACAGCTCTAACCTGCTCTCCACTCCATCTGTGGTTTAAAACTTCTTGTCTTGTAGTTTATAGAGGGCTGAAGAGAACTAGACTGTACCAGTGCCTAAGTGTCCATTTTATTGCACTCCACATGCATTCTTTCAATGGTATTTATTTCCAGTGAGTGTTTGGGAAGAAAAAAAAAAGGAAAAAAAAAAAAAAAAAGAGAACTCTGAGTTCTTCAGAGTAACTTCCAGAGGTTAAATTACATGCTGAATACATGTAATTGAAAACAGAATGGAAGTGAATTGTGTGTACCTTGGTCGTGATTTAAATTTGTTCCTATTATGTGGTGACTATTTAAACACAGCGTTAAAGCGCAGTTAATTCCATGGCTAAGTGGGCAATTCTCATCAGCTTTTTCATTGTAAGTTATATTTTTCAGTAGCTCTTGACTGTAACTTTGAGTTGAAGATTTTGTACGAGAGCCTTCATTAAACTGCTGTAAACCTCCTCAATACATTTGCATTTCATTATTTTTCAAAAGCATTTCTGTGATAGATTTGTCCATTGCTGTGATAAAATGTGTATCTTTAGCTTATGTTTATATTTTGACTGAAGAGAATGACTACAGACTACAGCTTCATGTTTCAAATCACATTTTAGTGCACCCCTATTGCAAAAGTTTGTAGTAATGGCTAAGAGGTAGAAGGAATGGAATAGATAAAATAATTTATTGTGTTTTAGGAGTTTTCATTTTGTGAGTTGTGTACGGATGTGTGGGAAAGAAGTGGGGTGATTTGGGAGAGCTGATGGGGAAGAGGTTGCATTTACAACAATCTGCTCAAGAAAATCCTTTTTTTTTTGGTGTTTGATCAGAATAATCTGTTGATAATAGCTACTAATAGGTACGTGCTTTGCTAGGGAATAGGCAGGTAGTGGCAAAGGGAAGCTTTCTATGCACAGGTGTTCTTGGATGGTGGTGGAAGGAAGCAGAGTCAGGCAGGAAACAGGTAGATGTGCCAGGGCATTCACTGGGCTGGCTAGAGCACAGGGATCAGGCTGATGACACTCACACCTCTGTTACTCCAATCAGGGGAGTAGTTTAGTCTAGACTTAAATTAATTTTCCCAGAGATTGGAATCTAGCTTCATTGCCAGGGTAACACACTAACTACTTTGGACCTAACACTGCTCAGATCTGCTTTAGCTGGACACCTTAAATGGCACTGTCTTTGAAAAACAGCTCTGAGTCACAAGTGCAGGTCTTGAGGAGGGGAGAAGGAAGGGGGCAAGGGTGTGAGATGTTTCCCTGATAGATATTAGCATCCTCTGTAGTTTATAACCAGTGTTGAAGCAAAAGGAAAAATGCTTTCTTCTCTCCCTCCCAGTCCACACCTTCCTCCCAAGGTCTGGATGGATATTTGAGGAGTAGGATAAATGGTCTTGCTTTTTGGCCTGATGGATGAGCATCTCAAGGCAGGATTATAAATATGGGTTCTAAGGAGGGGGAGTACAAATGGCTGTACAAATTTGGACAAGTAACAGAAGGATTGAAAAATGAGCAAAACACCACAGCACAACATTGAACCCTCAGGCAAGTGCTACTTCTGTATATTCATTTTCATTATGTCTTGCTTTTGCTTTTTTTTTTCCAAACGCTTTTTATGATTTAAAGGAGTGAAGAAACGGAACAAGAGTTCCAAAGTCTGCATTTGCTTTGCAGTTGTAACCGTGCCATCTAATGGGTTTCGCCTTGATATTTTAAAGGGGCATGGGATTATTCCCATTGTTGTTTTCTTAGGACAAGGTTCTTGCTTCTTGCTGAAGTGAGTATTTGAATTGTGCCCCAAAGTTTCCATGTGGCTGCACATTCCACACCATATATGTCAGAGCTGAGGTGAGAAAAACTCCCTAAAAGATGACAGTGAAAGCAAGCTGTTCTGGGAAGCTTCCAGGACCTGTGGCTCCCCAAGAACTCACTTGCTGATGAACTCTTGCTCTCAGAAGGGTTTTGCAGCAGTCCTGCATCCCCACATCCATTTAAGCTGAGGCCAGTGGCCATCCTGCTTGCTGTTGCAAAGGTGGTGTAATGAGTGAGTCTTCAGACATTTGAAATTTAGTCAGCATGCTTTTGGTATCAGTTCTCAAAAATAATTTTCTTTGGGTGTGTGAGCTGCCTGTGTTCTCCTAACTATTGCTCATCCTCAGCAGGATATTGATCTGCTTGTTGCCTTCCTGCCTGCTTTTTTCCGTGCCTTTTGTTGTAATCCTTTGCCTGTAATTTGTAGGTCATCCCATTTCACTTAAAATTAGTTCCATATGATTGCAGATTTTATAACATTTGCAGATTGGTTACAGCACATTAACTATTCTCCTCTCATATCCTAATGACTAATCAACAAAATTGGCTACAGAGCAATCATATATGTGGGTTTCTGTGCTCTTAACTCTGGCATGAAATAGTCTCCTCTGTTCAGAGAGAGTTGTTTTTTCCAGAAGATAATCAAATGTGCTTTCCAAAAATGTGCATTCAGGTTCTGGCTTCCTCATCAGTGCCATGAGTACTTTATGAGGTGGAGAGAAAAAAAGGGCTTTTTCCTTTTCAGATTCTGAGACAGCTGAACACTGAAGTTGTGCTGGTGATGTTTCCATTTGCCTCCAACACCTGCCCCATGTAAGTGTCTGTGCTGGCACCTCACTGCTATACCTGGATTTCTTCTCTGCCAGAGCACATAGCAGTGAGAGCCCCTGTGCAGCCTGTAGCCACTGTAAATTTGGCATGATAATATTATGCTGATTTATACTACCTCAAGAACTGCTCTGGAGTGCTGGCATCTTTCCATAGTAAATTTTCTTTCTTTTAATAACTTTGCCATCAGTGCTTTGCAGGCCCATTCCATTTCAGCCCCAGGCCTCCCCTGTCCCATGGGCTTTTGTTTCCCTTGCTTCTCTCTGTCAATGCCACTTCTCAATGGATCAGAAGGAATGTTTGCCTGGCATAATTTAAAGTTCTGTCCTATAGTGGATGCAGATTCTGTGCACAGGGGCCAAGGCTGCATCTCTCATGTACAGGAAGGCAGGACTGGAGCTGGATTAGTCTATTTCATTGGGTGAGCTTGTGGGATTCATTTTGACAAATTGCTTTGTGCAAGGAACTTGGAACTTCTACCACTGCGTCATTTGTTTCTGCTCCCATAGGGAGGGAATACGTTATGCTCTCTGGTGCTGTCTGGTCATGCTCTCCTGAAAGAAGAGAAGTAGCTGGGATTAAATCCAGGACCTTTTGGGGGCAGTGCAGGATGCCGGTCTTGAACTCAGTGCTGCTGAGCTTGTCCATGCTTGCAGAGATGGATCATCCAGGAGGATTTCCTCTGGCTGCAGTTTCATATCTCCATCTAAATAGCTTGAATGCAAGGACCAGCCAGCAGCTGTGGGAGGGCTCTTACTGACTTTTATGTGGATGAAGAGGAACTGAACAGAGGGCTTGGACCCGTGAGGTGTTGGAGCAGGAGCTGCAGGTTGATGGTAACACTTCCGTGGGTGGTTGGGGTGGGCAGTGGTGGACTAGTTGCAGTCCAGGTTGGTCACCCAGGGTGGGTTTTACAGCTCCAAAAGGTGACTGGAAATAGTTAATCAAAATACTTGGGTCTGCAGAACTCAGATTGAGATGTTTCTGTCTCCTTCCTCTTGCCTCTCCTGATTCTTGACAGATCCTTTTCTTAAGGAAATTACAACTCTTAAGAGCAGTAAATTGGGACTTTGCAAAGTACCTTTTTTGGCTTTATCACTTCAATCTCTAAGAGCTAAATACATTACTTAAGGTAAATGTATGACAGGATTATTTGTTAAAGATGTCTATTGATTTTTAAAATTTTATTCTTTCTTCCATTTCAAGCCACCTTTTTGCCTCTATATCTTAGGGCTTTGTATGTCCAGCACTCTGGGATCTGTGGATGTCTCTTGTCCCAAGACACCAGCACCTGACAGGACCCAAATTAAGTGAAGACACTCAGAATATTATTCATTCCAACACCCTGTTGTAGGCTGTTGGTGTAGGTGTCTGAGGCAGAGGCACATTTACTGCAGGTGGACTGGCAAGGGCCCTGACAGAAGCCTTTAGCCTCCTCAGGGCAGGAGTTGCTCCACAGAAAGGAGATTGTTGCTCTCTGGGTGAAAGGAACTTTATAAGCACACCATCATTTAATTTGCATTGAACAAAATAGTGACTTTAGCATCTTTATTGCTGTATCTCTTCTGCTGGGCTGTATAAATAGCAGACTTATTTCTATAATATTTTTGCTTCTGGTGTCTATGCTGGTATAAGGCAGGATAGGTTTAGTGCATAAAAGAGCACTTAATTTTTCCCTGCTGGACTTGGGGTAGGCACACTCTTGGAATGGCTTTCAATGTGATGACTGACAGTCCATCTGTGCTGTGGGTGGTATGAGAAGCATCACCATCTGCACGTGTGTGAGGCACATCACCGTTCTTATGTGACAGAAGTCACCTCCCACAGCGTGTCCCTCCTGAGGGGCTTTCAGCCAAACCCTCTGCTAGCATGGGGCTGGCTGCAACATAGAGAGCCATGGTGAATTTACACTGATCAGGGGCCTAGCCCTGCTTGTCACCCTCTCAAGTCATCCCTTCAGAACATGCTGATTACTAAATTAATTGTTGGCACGTTCAAACAGATGCATGGAATAGCCTCCTGTTTGCTCGAAACAACTTGGCAACGATCACCACCTTTAAATGCTGCTTTGTCCTGCCATTTTCAAATGTGTTGCCTTTAAAATTTAATTGAGTTTCCCTTTGTTGGGTGTGTATTCAAACAGCTTGCTCCAATTGCCTGATTTACCTTCTGGGTTAGCCGTGTCCCTGTATGCATAATGTAGCATTCACCGACAGATCCACTCAGGGTAACATCTCTGTTCCCTGCCCTAGAGACTCCTTGCTCCTTTGTCTTCCTTGCTTTCATGTTATCCTGGCCTCTAGCTAGCCAAGTAGAGCTGTGGGTAAGGTGGATGGAGATGGGACAGTATGCAGGCATTCCATCCCCAGCAGCAATGTTGTTTTCCCGCTGTGGGTTTCCAGCAGCGTTACCCTGTGGATGTTCCTCGCGGTGTGATGTTTCTGCGATGAGTCAATTCCTCCTGCTTCTTCAGTCTGCCTGACAAAAACCTGCCAGGTCCCTGTTGCTATCCATTAATAGGTCCTGGGGCAGCAGCTGCTGTGTAGGCTCCAGTGGATCTCCTGCTTTGGGGTGATTTCACCCGTGCTAAAAAACCAGAGCTGGGTACTGGCCTTTCCCCACCTGCCAGCCCCAGGGGCCAGGTCTGCTTGTGTGGGTGGCAAGGTGTGACAGACCTGGGTTAGGAGACACAGGCTCAGGCTGCTGCTCAAGCTGCCTAGTGGGATAGAGGTACTGGTGGCCATGTGACCGAGGTTTTCATGAAATGTTTCTGATTTTTTGTGGGATTCTCACTCCAAGAAACATGGAGGAGAGGGAGGTGGCATGTGGAGGAGTAATCTGGAGTGAATTACTGGAAGATCTCTATATTTTAGGTGAGACACCAGCGGAGGACTGTAGATCAAAGATTTTTGGTTTAGCTCTAGACTCTAGGATTTGTTGTTTGTACAAAGTCCTCATCCCAATCCTGCTCCTCTGTTTCAAGGACTTCTATCATTCTCCATTACTCTGTCCTTTTTATTAGCTATTCTTTAGATTCCATCTTCTGTTTTGCCATTAGAAGATGAAAAGTTTGAGCTGGACTTTAGGCAGAGGGAAGCAGGGGAAGAGCTCTATGAGAAAACACCTGTGTCTCCAGCTGTGACCAGGAAGCCCCTGACAGCAGTGCTTCAGCAGAACAATGGAAGATGAGTTCTTGCCCTCCATATTTCATAAAATTTTTTTTCATCTATTTTCTTCTGACAGAGAAAGGTGCTTTCCTCCACACATGAATACTTTTCTGTTTCAGAGCCAGACACCTGTGAAAAAATTGCTTTCCTTTCTTCTTCCCCCAGATTCCTTCCTCAGGATGGTGATGGTGCTTCAGAGGAGGAATTTGAAATGCCTTTTGCTTAGGGGGAAGAATGGGATTCGGTTGTCTGGGAGTGAGGGTTTCAGATGCTTTGAGTTCTTATTCTTTTCCTACCTCTCACTTGCTAAATTTTGGGTGGGAGATGGCTCTGTAGGACATCCTCTGGTTAATGCTGATGCCTGGAAGATGCTGTGTCCTTGGAGAAAGGGGACAAAGAGACATTGCTTCTGCAGCTCCAAAGGACCAAATGGCACAGTTGCATGTCCCTGCTGCTTTCATGAGAAGCATGTTGTTTCTCTGACAACTTTTTCATTCCTCCACAAAAAACCCCAAACAAACAAAACCAAACCAAACAAAGCAAAAGAACCAAACTCTATTATGGAGAATTTTTGATGAAATATTGAAATTCCAGAGCTATCTTTCCACTCAAAACTGGTTTTGAAACAATTTGCAACAATTGATTAGAGTCTACAGGAGTTCTGATTAAACAGTGGTTTATTGATACCATTTTCCTTTAGCCAGGCTAGAGGAAGAGCTGGGAATTTGGTCTTGTGCCTGTCTGCAGTACAGAATTTTCAGTGGAAGTCTCAGGGCAGCCTTTTCCTCTCAAAACTGTGCTGCAAAGCTGGTAGGCAGAAAGAAAACTACCAAATAGCAATTAGCTTCATTCTCTACATTGCACGTTTCCCTTCTAGGTGTCATCACCTTTCATAGCAAGAACCTAATTTGAGTCTTCTCCTCAAGAGAAGAAGAAAACTCATATTTCTTACAGCCCAAGTTTGGGAATTCCCTGGCCAGCAGAGTACACTTACCACAGCAGTGGTGTAGGGAAGGGTGGCAGGTGTGTAACCCCAGGCTGTGATGGACACAGCTGCCAATGTGGTTTTTTCCCAAGGTGAGCACCCTGCTCCTGCTGAGTTAATCCTTATCCCATAAAAAGCAAGAGCATGTTGGTGGCCAGTTTGATGCATCCTTGTGAGTAGCTCAGGTGAGGGCCACCCTAGGTAAGCACCACACACGTAAGCTGCACAATTCCAGGCAAGGATTTTGGCTCTGCTTTCTCAGCTCTGTTTCAAAGCAGTAACATTTCAGGGGAAAAAAGACCCACAAAATGATCCATGTGGAGCAGTAGTGCCCTTTGATTTGTGCTGCTGCAGACCAGACAAGTCATTTACCTGGAAACCCTCTCTGCTTGGTGAGTATTAAAGAGTATTTTACAGCCAATCCACATAATCTGTAGGAAAATCAGATCACCATTAGGTGATCAACAGCTTCAGGAGCAAACAAACATGCCTGGACACAGCCAGGTGCAGTCAGTGCATCCAGCTGTTGCTGCATGGAGCTTTTCCCTTTTTATCCTTGTTCTGGTCTGATAGCTTTTTTCATACCCTTTGCCTTCCTGTCAACAACCACATGGACTGCAGTGGAATAAACAAAAATCAGGCCTTGAATGTCATGGGGAAAGAGACCAACACAGAGCTCCATGAAACGTGCACAGCGCTGCAGGCACAGCCACTTTTGCTGGGACTCTGCTGCAGTGGAGGGCTCCGGCACTGCCTTGGGAGCCTACTTACTTTTGCATAGATATACAGCAGGAGGGGAAATCTGACAGTGGCTCTGAAAGGATCCATTTATTGTTTCACTCTGAAGCTGCCTGACTCACAGAGGAAACTGCTCCTCTCCATGAAACCCAAAAAGACTGGAAATGCCTAGTTTTAGGCTGAAGTGTTTTGAAATGCTTTAAAGGTGTAATCTATTCATAAATGCAAACTAATTGCATTTGAATCAGAGGCAACAAGGAGCATAACCCCAGTACAATTTATTTTAATAGGTTTTGTCTGTTTCCATTTTAAAGCATTTAAATAGCCACAGTGGTACCTCTACGCCCACTTGATGTGAACCTGCTGCCATGCCAGCCCAGCTCTCCAGCTGCTGAGAGCTGTTTCTTTCAATATCCTACCCACTGGAAGCCATGGTCCTACAGCACACCAAGCTTTGAGGCTCTGGACTGCTTCACTGAACTTGATTTAACTGCTTGAGACCAGGCATCACCAAGACCAAACTGCCATTGTTCACTTGGAGGTGTGGCTCGGGGTAAATAATTTCTTAGTTTAGCTAAGAAGGCAGCTTAAACTCTGCCAGAGTGGGATCCCACACATGATGGCAGAGCTTCAGAAGAAAATGCTGCTGCCAGTGGCCTCACTCTATTTTCCCATTATCCAAGCTGCATCCATGGTGACACCAGGGTGATGCTGCAGGGCTGAGGATGGGAGAGAGCAGGGGGCTGGCACATGGTGGTGGTTTTCATCTGGTGTCCCCTGCCAAGTCCCCCAGGTCTCCTTGTCCCTGAGCTGTGAGCCATTTTCTCCTCAGTTAACTCAGTCTGACAGTTCCAGCTGATCCCAAGCCATCATCATTAAAGCCATGTCTTTCCTGTTTCTCCCTGGCTTCCAAACACGTGCCCATGCTCCTGCCAGCTCTATCAGCCACTCCCCTGGTGCCAGCAGAGTAGCAGCAAGCCAGGGAAAGGACCAAGTGGGCTTGCCCTAATGGTGCAAGGCCAGGCTTTGCCAGGTCTGGATGGGACTGGTGCGTCACCTCCCACCTGAGAAGTTTGCTCTTGAACTCTTTGCAGAAGCAGAATTAAAGCCTCTCTGCATTTGATGTCCTCTTCTACTGTTTCCTGGCCAAGTTGAAGGATTGTGGACAACCTGTGGGTGGGCTGGCCTTGCTCCCCATCAGTTATCAGAGTTGTTTCTTCCTTGAGGTGTTTCAAGCTGGCTACCCAGAGAGAAGACCTCTGCCATGCAAGAGGGTTATCTCAGTGCAGCCACTTATGTTCCCCTTTATTCTCCACATTTACTTTCTTCCCTCCCATCTTCAGAGCCAGTGCAATGAATAAAAAAAGGCACCTGATTAAGGGTTTCATTTGAGTGGACTGTAAAAAAATTGTAGAGTAGAACATGTTCTGCTCTGTTCTGCTAAAATGGAGATAAAAGTCTGTCCAAACTCATTCCACACCTGGAGCTAAGAACTGCTCAGGGACTTCTCTGCAGGCATTCAAAGACCTGATTTATGACTACCAGGTTTTAGGTGAAACATTTTGTTCTACCTGATGGCAAAAGTTAAAGATTAAGCCCTTCAAACTCTGGCTCTTCCCAGGCACACTGAGGAAATGGACATATTCCTCTCACGTTTGGGGGCTGACATTTCAACATCGAGTCCAGTGCTTGGGTTTAAGGATTTATTTGGGGTCTGGCTGAGATTTGATTGAAAGACAGAGCTTGTGAGTGTTTTATTAGTTGTTCCTTTAGCTTTGAAAGGAACATCTATTGATTATTAGTTTAAGAGAAGTACAAACAACGCATTGAGTTCTTGTTTAATAACTTCCCCCAGTGCTCCAACACAATGGCAGCGTAATCTCAGCAGAGGGTCCTCTCTGGAGCTGGAGAAGATTCCAAAACCATGGGGAAAAAGCCATGCAAACCTCCATCCCCTTGGGCAGGAGAAGCCAGTGACAGAGATAGTTGCAGAGGGGCTGCAGACACTGGTGGTGAGGTCTTGCAGAGTGTCAAATAATTTTGACTAATAGCTGAATTTGTAAAAAAAAAATATATATATATATCTAGGTCTTCTCATGGATAATTCACAAGCAGTAAATTAAACGTTTTTTTGGTGGGAACAACTTGCCTTGTACTTTTTGTCACATGTATCTTAATTATGTTGCTACCTGGAAGCTTAGTTGTCTGCATGTGTTTGGTACCAACATCCCTATAAAATCCAAGGAAAATAAGCAATGAAGAGCCAGAGAGCTTTTAAAAGAGGAATGCTTTATAGAGGAAAAAAATATGGCATTGAATAGACATCCAGGAGATACTTCTTCTCTTGGGCTAGTTATGGTTTAAGATTTATTTGTTATGGGAGTAGTTAAGTTGGACCCAAGCTATTAATCCAAACCAGAGAGAGAGTGTTCAGCTGAGAAATATTTTCCTACCTGCCAAACTTCTCCCAACATGTAGAAAAGCTATTTCCCTGCTTGTGCAGTTGGGTTTCGCTGTACTTTATGTCTCAAGAGACCTATGATTTTTTAATTTCTCAGCGGTATTTAATCTTTAAATTCTCTTCCTTTGCAGAGGAAGAAAGAAAGAAAGAAAGAAATCATGATACTTGTGAGAAGGACCACAAGTAAAGGATCTCTTGGAAGGATGTAGGACAAAGCCAGCCTTGGTGAGGGCTCCCTGGGCTCCAGTAAGGTGGTGGTTCCAGCATCCTCCAGACAACACCATCTCACCTGGAAATAGGTGTGATCCCTCATCCTCATAACAGATTGGACTGAGCGTCTGGGTCAGAATAAGGATTTGGGGGGAAGATTAGGGAACAGGAAGACAACAGGACTTGAATGGAAATATTTGTTTTGCCCAAGGATTTTAATTTCTTTGATTCACCTGGAAAAGCTGCAGCAGGCTCATTAAAAACCAACCCAAGAGCTGGTTTAATCTGCAGTCTCCTTTGCTCTTCTGGAAAGGGGCTGGATGGTTCCACCATCTCCCCACTCCAGTCTAGTTTCCCTAACACTACCTACAGAACAGAGATGGGGGTGTTTTTTAATGTTTAAGTTAACTATTATATATGTACATATGTATGTGCTCTTGATGCCTCATTAGGGTGTTGGTTGAATGAATGATTTAATGCTTAAGGAAAAAGATGGGGAATATTTTTTCTTCCTAAGTGCTGCTTAAAATGAATCCCAGCACTGTGGGGGGCTTATGCAGTGGATCCTGGGCTCTCCCCATTAGCTGGGTACCACACTACCCCTTATTAGCCCATTTTTACAGATAAGCTTTGATGCCCTTATTTCCAGAATTTACTCATCAGACACTTCATAGCAGCCTCATGAGCCTTTCCCAAACCTTTAGAAAGCTCCAGCCCAAGCATCTCCATAGGGATATCGTACGGCACAACTCCCTGAGGATGTGTAAGGGGCAGGAAGGTGGGGTACAAGGGGGCATTTCCTTTACTGATTCCCCATTAAATGGTTTCCACACAGGCCATGCTGCCTTTGTGCCCTCGTGCCATCCAGTTCATTAATGTGTGGCCCAGCTGCAATCTCCACTGCACTGCAGAGCCGGGGGGAAAAGATTTTGTGCAAAATGAATGATGGCTGCCCCAACTCGTGTGAACCAAAGATGCAGGTTTGTCTCTGCAGCTTGTCTGAAGATGCTGACAGGAAGCACCTTTCCTCACCTGTGCCCTTGCAAGAGCTTAAACTCTAATGGCATCACATTTAAAAAATTAATGGTAGCATCATTATAACCATTAGATTTGGGTTTTGATAAGTTGACAGGACTTGTCCCAGAATATGGCTGCTGTAACCACCCTCTTGTGATGTGATGATACACAGTCTGGAAGGATGCACTTCTTCTGCGTAAAATGGCAGAGGTGAGTGACCTGGGACAGCTGTGAGGAACTATCCTGCCTGGCAAATCTCTATTTTGAGGAGGGAGGAGAAGGGGCAGAGATTTTTTTCAAAGCTTCCAGCAGGTAATGCTGGGCTCCATCTGCTCTGGCCCTGCGAGTTCCTCTGATGGGGGTCAAAAGTTGGCAATGCCAGCTAATAAATAACCATGTTTTTAGAGGCTTTGCTAAGCTCTTTTTTGAAAAATAAGTCCACAGAGGCTGTGGATAAAAGAGCTGTATCTCCCCGCAGACAGGCTGTGATCAGTCTTACCATTTGTGCTTGGAGGGTACTGCCTTTTCAATAAACCAACATGAGTTTATGGTATTGTTTTCATATAAGGAAGAAGAAAACAAATTATTGATTCTTTACTCACAAAGAGGTTGCTTTGCAGCTTCTCTGTAATACCTGCAATGATTTTGCAATATATAATGATTTGAAAAAAGGGACAAGGACATTTCACCTGTACTTGTGACCATCCTCGGCAGCATACTTTTATTGTTGTAGGAACACACCATTTGCCTTACAGAACTGTGTAAGGGCTCTACAAAACCAGACAGAGTCAGATCTTGTGCCATGTCCCTCCCTGGCTCTCTCCCCCACTGCCCACAGCAACCTACTGCATCAACCCACGGAGCAGACATGTTATACACCAGGCAAGCCTGTAGCTGCTGTGAATCAGGCACTGGCAGCGCTGGAGGAGACAGCAACTCCAACACCAGCACCTCTGCAATCTGTGGCTTCTGTTTTCATGGAGCAACACTTGATCTCAGGGGTGCCTCTTTTCATCCTGACTCAGTGGTGTCCTTCATTATGGGATCCCATCTACCCACGCTGGGTGCAGATACACTGCAGAGTGAGCGTGTTGGGGAGCGAGGTCAGCTGGGAGGTGAGAAACAGATCTGCACTTACCTGATCAGTGCAGGCATGGCCTAAGCTATTTTCACCATCAGCCAGGAAATTTGTGAGAGGGGAAGAAATTGCATTTCAGCCTCCTTGGTATGAAGCTGGAGCCCTAATCACTAACCTATCTTAGAAATGTAAATTTTGCAGAGTAACTCCTGCACTCCTGGTTTGCAGCACTCAGCTGGAGACAGACCTCTCCCTGAGATGATTAAAATCTGATTTACAAGGCACAGTGGACAGATGGCATCTGTTTTCTGCAGTCAGTGGTCCCTACAGAATAAAAGAGGCAAACTTCAAGGCCATAGCTGTGCAAAGACAGAGAAATGATTGCCCATATTCACGCCTGCACTGACACATCTGCTCCCATCACACCAGGGCTGGAATCCACCAAGCCAGCAGATACCTGCTTACCCTCCTCCCCCTGCCTCTCAGCACCCAAATGTTCCCCATTTCCAAGCCGTTTCCCTACCCCTTTATGATTTTTAGCATCCCCTAAAGCTAATGTGAGGGCAAGCCAGGAGGTGGGCAAAACCAATTAAAACAGAAGACAGTGTCTGTGTGCTTTGTGGAGCAAAGAGGCAGCTCCACCAGGCAGGAGCAGGGAAGGGATAACACTGCAGATATAAAAAGGGCAGTGTCTTCCTAGAGCAATCAAAATGCCTCAGGAAGATGAGATTTTTTCAGAAGGGTAAGTGCAAAAGCATCACCGGGTGGAAGAGGCGGGGAAGGACTGAACAGATTTTCTCTCTGCACAGTCTGGGGCCAGGCTGGAGAGGAGCCCCAGGAGGTGAAGCTGGGGGCTGTCACCACAGAAGCAAGGCTGTGCCATTTTGGAGCTTTTTTTCCCCACCTCTTGAACTGGGATCAGGCTTGCACAGGCCATGCCCAGCTGAAGTAGAGATATTTCCCACATCTTGGTTGTTTTCTGTTTCTGGAAGAGGAGTAAAAATGAAGGCAAGGAAGAGGCAGCAGCTGATATGATGTCTTCACATGGGCACTGAGTGCTACCCTCCAGT
Source organism: Anthoscopus minutus (assembly GCA_013399455.1). Classification (NCBI taxonomy): domain Eukaryota; kingdom Metazoa; phylum Chordata; class Aves; order Passeriformes; family Paridae; genus Anthoscopus; species Anthoscopus minutus. The sequence continues at coordinate 440,546 of VWYI01010123.1, read as the reverse complement.
TAAGCTCCTCAGCAAATTGCTCTGGCCTTCTGTAGGAGGTTTTGATCTCTGCCCTCTTAGTTTACAACTTTGACTCAAATGGGCAGGATGAACTCTTCCTGAACACCTAATTATGGCTCTTTCCATGTGATGCCATGTTTCATGCTCAGATAATAAAGCAGGAAGCATCTGACCTAACCTGTCCATTCTATGCATAGATGTTGTGCCACCTCTCCCCCACACTCCAAATCAAGTAAAACCGTGCTGAATTGCACTAAATTTAATGTAATCACCAATTCCCTGCTCCCAGCCTATTTACTGTTGGCAAGGAGCAGAGCTGGCAGACCCCAGTGAACTGAACAAAAGCCATTAAAAAAGATTTCTCCCAATTGTGGCAAATCTCAGCCTCCTGGTATTTTGTTGGCACCTCAATGCACCTCCTAGAAGCCCAAATCTGCAGCTCAGCTTATTAGATCCCTTTTTCCCCCCAAGATTTAACTCATAGGAGCCAAGAACTTGCTTCAGAGAAGGTCTGGGGAATTAACCTCCAATTGTTTATGTACATAAAGAGCCCTGGGATGTAACATGCTTTGCTTACTCCAAGCTTTCCCAGATGCCCAGAATGGGCAATTAAAACCAAACAACATGCAAAAATACAGCAACATTTACAGCATAGCCTGCGCTTCTCTATCCACTCACCTCATCCTTGATAAAAACTCCATCCCTGCTTAGATACAGCCAAGTATTAAATCCAAGGGAGCAAAACTCACTCAAAAAGCAGGACTGGAAGAGGTGGAACCATACCTGCTCAAGCAGAGAGCCTGGCAGCACCATGGAGTTGTGCTCACCTCTTGCCAGGGAAATACCCTGCATGGGCACATCCTGTTCCATTCCTATGCAGAGTCAGGACTCAGGTTTTCCTTGGGCTCTTCCCTATACCTGGTTTGAAACCCCACCATATAAATCTGACTAGACTGGGGACAGGACTGAACCATTGTCCATGGAGAATTTCTCTCTGCTCTCCCAGGGGTGAGCACCTAGCAGGAAAAAAACTTTCACCCATCCCTTTCAGGTGCTTCCTGAAGGCATCACCACACGCTGCCTCCTCCAGACAGCTGGGGAAGGGCCAGGCAGCCCATTTGCTGTGTTAATACCTCTGCAGACTGACATAGTTCCTCGTATTGGCAAGGCAACTCACAGATTGAAAGAAAAGAGCTGATGTCTCAGTCTTTGCCTCTCCTCACCTCTCCTGACATGAGCCTCCCTTCTGCCTGCTGATGCAGAGACATCACCAACTACAGCCTCCCATCCCAAAAGGAAGTAAAATGGTGAGTCTGATTGCCCAATCTGGAACTTGGACAGGGACTGAGGAGGGGAAAAAAACTCATGTGGTATCCAAACCCAAGCCATGGTCTGAAGTTGGAGGGACATGCACTGCCTCACCACCCCTTGCATGGGGGCATGAGTGGCACCCTGCCTGTGGCTGGCAGCAGGGGTGTCCCAGGAGGGCCCCCAGGGTGCCAGATGCAAGAAATTCCTTTGCATGCACACCATCTCTTGGATTAGTGATGCTGGGTGTGGCCTGGGGGAATAAAAACTGGCTCAGCTCAGAAGAGGAGGAAAAGTGAGGCACGTCCTTCAGTGAGGAGTGAAGCAAAAAACCCAGGGAAATTCCCAAGGACCACATGGTGATAGTCTGGGTGTAGAAAACTTCCTGTTTAGGAGAGGCTGTTCCCATCTTTAGCTTGCCTTGCTTACAAACCAGTGATTTCAAAGCCCCAGAGAATGGTTGAATTTGTATTATCTGCCGGTTGGATGCACACACTCTGAGACATTTCTTTTTAAAATCCATCCCAGGGACAGCTGCAGGGCCTGTTCAAAATGTCCTGAACTTTTTGAGTTCTCTGGAGACAATCCTGTCAAAGCAGCAGCTATCCAAAATAGCTCTAGGGAAAATCTCCTGGACTTGACCACCATTTGAGATCTTCAATCCAAAGATCCTGTGGGTGCTGTGCACCTGGGTCCACATTTGGGTCCACACTAGGGTGGGAAGAGCCCTGGGTGCTGTGGCATTTCGTTCTTCAAGCAGCCTCTTGCTCTGTCTTGCTCCCAGCATGGAGCAACCGTCTGCTTCCATAAATCTAGATTTTTGTTGGAAAGAGAATAATGTGTGGGGGAAAGGTGATGCTGGTGAAGAGATATAAAGTACAGCTGGGTGGATTAGGCTGCAAAGGAATTAGGGAATTAATGATGCTTTAGCAGCTTGAAATCTGCAAGTCCAGAGATGAAACTTTTAAAGATGCTCTTGGCAAGCACTGGGAAAAGGCAGCCTGTCGAGCTGCCTGCTGGAGACAACACTCGGACACCAAGATTCATGGAACCAGTTAAATTAATGGTTTTTAGTCATCCTTGTACCCAAAATTCCTCTTTTAAAGCTTAAAAACCTGAGCCTATGTCCGGTAGGGCAGAGACCTCGGGAGCCCACTAACACAGCCCCTCTGCCATCCCCAGGAATGTTTAGTTTCTCTCAGGTTCCCTGTCTCCTTTCTTCCACTTGCCTTATCTGCCAGGTAATTATCCTTCCAGAGGTAATTGCTGCAGGAGCCATATGGGATCCATAAGTTGCTAACGCTGGGGGATTTTTAAAAAAGAATCCTAAGACCCGTACATTATTGTTGTTTATATTGGCTTGATTATCACTGGTGTAAAAGCAGCCAAAATTGCCAAAATAGGTTGCAGAAATGATTACAGCAACACAGACACAAAGACAAGGTTATCCTCTCTGAAGTCTTAGGGGTTTTTAATAGGGAGGAAATATGTTCACAAGCTCAAATGAAAGAGTTACAGAATAAACCCAGACCTGAGGGGGTTTGGAGGGAAGGAGGAGGGAGGTGAAGCTTCAGTGTGGAGACCACCCCATTGGGATTTGGGAAGCAGTCGCCAACAATGAGGCAGATCTGGGGGGGCTCAGCACTTCCCTGTGTGTGTGTACATGGTGGTTATCTAATAAGCCATTTCTTGAGCTCCAGTGATACTGCTACTTATATCATTAATTCAATGACTTTCACTTTACTGGCCATTAATCTGCTTCTTTTCCTGACAATTTTATACTCTTTTGATAAACTGTTTGTCTAACCACATGGAAGAAACAATGTCAAGAGCTGTACCTTAGGCATTCGCCCAGCTAATGAAGAAAATCCATCACAAGGAGAGTTTATCTATTGCTTTTCTGGATGTAAATAAAACATCAGGCTAATTTACTTCCATTAATCTCAAAGACCATTGCTACAATAGTCCTATGTCAGAGCAGACTTTTTTCCCCCTTTTTCGCATAAATATTTAAGTAAGTACTGAAAGCATAAATAAATTGCTTTCTAAAAGCCAGATTATTTTTATATCCAGAGATTTAACAATGAATTTGGATTTACTTGCTAGCTCTTGCCTTTCAGGCAGCAGTCAGCCTACGCTTCCCCTGTGCAGCACAGGGATGCTAGGGTGGGTTTTGCAGAGCACCCTGTGGTGTCTCTGAGGGGCACCTGTGACAACCCACCCTTAGGGGAAGGAAGCACAAGGGTGAGTCATCACCTCACGCTCGAGTGCCACCCCACCGGTGTCACCCCTGGTACCGGGTGGGTTCAGTGAGTGCTGGGGCTGCTCTGCAAGGTCCACACGGAGCTGCATAAAAGGCTACTTAGTGTCCCGTGTCCCGCTCAGAAGAAGTGGCCCTTAAATGCAGAAAATGGGCATTTAGTTCACAGAGGGTGAGGCCAGCAAAGCACAGGAGCAGGCTGCTGGGGGTGCCCGGGAATCAGCAGCTTTGGGGGTTTGAGATCAGGCTGAACAGGAGCAGTGACACGGCGCGTTTGTTCGTGCGAGTGCGTGTGCTCGGCAGGTTGGAGCCAATCTGGCCCCTGCCTTCCAACCCCCAGCCCTATTTTCTGCCAGCTGAAAGGCTGGGCCCAGACAGAGAGCTGCTAAACACGGATCACGTCACTCACATCCCTGCGGAATGAAGCAGTTCCCTCCTGGCGGAGCTCCGCGGAGGTGCGTGCCCGTGCTTCCAAATGTTCCCAGGCACATTCCAAGGTGCCAAGGGTGAGCAGGTGGGTGCCGCAGGGATTCCCCTCCGGTTAAGGAGCCATTGTCTCTCCGCTGCTTTTTCCCTTGCTTAGCTGTTGTTATTGCTTTCTTAAAGACAAAGCCATCCTGCAGCCAGGCTGGGACCATATTTTTTTTGCGATCACACCCCAACACAATCTGTGATGATGTGCAGTAAAATTTGGTCAAACAGCATCCATGCTCAGATGAAATCTACCTTGTCACGCATGGTCCCACATGAATATTTATAACTACATAGTAGTTATAATCATACAAATAAGTTCGTCATAAAACCCACACAAAACCCAACACAACGTGGTAAAGGCTGATGCAAGTAGCCCACAGGATTCCTCTGAAACAGCCATAACCACAGTTCAGAGCCTGTGCTGCTTACATAGGCAAGCCCATGGAAAAATGGACTAATTAGAGAAGATTCATGATCAGTCTCAGCAAGATCTTGGCTTTTGCTTCTCTCATTTATCCATACATGGCTCTTTGTTAAATCATGAGGGATTTTTATTCACATGTATAACTGCTTACAGATGTCCCCACATGTGTTTAGCCAGCAAACTCACATTACAACTAAAGAAATTTAAAAAAACCCCACTACCTTGTGCAATGTTAAGGTTGAGCAGATGCAACCAGAGGCAAGGCAAAAGCTGCTAGTCCAGCTCAGCAATGTCCACAGCTTTGGCCCCTGTGGAGAGCCCCCACCTGTCTCTTGATTCTCCCTGAGAACTTGGCTTACATGGGAAGAAAACTTCTCCTTTAATGAAATTTCTCACTCCATTGAGAAAAAGCAAGGCTCTGACTGATGCTGTACATCATCACTTACACACTTGTTACCTCACAGTTCTTCCCAGTGCATTTTTTTTATTTAATTATGTTACATTTAGTATCCTTTACTTTTACACAGCCATGCCTGGGTATGGCTTTTCATAGGACCCAGGATGAGTTATTTTGTTCTCTTTCAAGCTTACAAGCTAAGCTCACCTCCCAATAATAAATGTCCACAATTCAGGCTTTAGCAGGGTTTCCATGACCGTCATCCATCTCATGGCACAGCAAATGGGGTGATAATTCATGGTGGTGGAAGATGAAATTGATGGGGTGGAGAGAGTGCTGGGGCAAAGGCTCTCCTTGGCTAATTGGAGGGCAGGACTCCAGGAACAAGATGATGGCACTTTGGATGCTGCTGTGCCTGTGATGCTGAGTATTGATGCTTCCTGACAGCACTTGTGCTTGCTTGTTGATTCATGTCACCCATGTCTTGCTTCATCCTCACTTCAGCAAGAGGGAAAATGGGAAAAAAGGTAATTGCCTGTGCTTATCAGCCTGAGTGTTAAAGCATCAGCTTGCAGGCTCTCAAACTGATATAGTGCTGAGAAAGATGGAGCAGGGAAGATATCCATACCCAGCTTTTCCTCTCCCACTGCATGGGTGGCCATGTTCTCCAAAGCTATTCAATGGGACAGCTGCACCACGGTACAGCTGGGTACCCATGCCAGCCTCACTGAGACTTTCCGAAGGCACAAGTGAATTGGAGTGCCTGAAGCATGGATGCTCTGGCTGTTACACTGGAGAAACAGAGGCCTTTAAAAAGCCTTCTGGTGCAAACCATAAACCCACAGGCCAGGAACTGACTGCTCCGGGCAAACACTGACAGCATGCCTCAGCTGGGAAACACACTGCAGGGAATGATGGAGCCCATCCCTGCATCTTTTTTCCTCCTGTTCATTTTGATTTTGAATAATCTCTCAGCCCTGACACTTGAGGACCTGCCTAGCTGGGATGTTGCTGTGCTTCATCAGAGTGGGCTGCTGGGCAAGAGCCTGAGGGGTGACACGAACAGGATGGGCTCTGCCAGAGGTGCCAGCATGCTCAGAAAGCATTTTGCGCTTGACTGCCTTCTGCTAAAATAGCCTGGCATTTTTGTTAAAACATACTTCTGCAAGCCTGGGGAAGAGCTACACGCAGTGATGCTCAAGAGAGCAGCCAGGAGTGCTTTTCAAAAGTGGTGTAGTTTTGCCTTTAATCCCCTGACAATGAAGGGAAAGAGTGAACAAGATATCTGAATCTTCAAATGTGACACTGAGAGCATTGGCAGCAGCCCAGGAGGCCCACCAAGGCAAATGCATGGATCATGGCATATGGCATACAGCACGTGCCTCTCACTGGGGATGGTACCATGGGCTACATGAGGGCAGCTGCTGAGCTCCAAGGTCCTGCCTAGTCTCAGCTTCAGGCAGTGGCTCACACTCACTACCAGGCACACATCACCTCCTTTGCAGGGGGAAAGGCAGAGCTCACCTCTAGTGTCTTGTCTTTGCTTAATCCACTTAGAAAGCTCCCCTTGGCTTTCCCCCTGCGTCTCTGTCTGGGATGTTTTGGAAATAGTGAAGGCACCAAAAAGCCCAGTACAAGCCATGGAAAGGCTGCCAGTGACTTCTTCCACTGCTTCTCTAACTCTTTCCAGGGTCCCTGTCAGCTGTTCAACTCTCCAAGCCTCCAGTCTTCATAGATGCCCTGTGTGTGAGTAAAGGCACTCTCACAAACCTCATGGATGTGCTCTTCCTTTGAAAATCCATGCTGAGATCATAACTTAGTGACTGTTGCTTTCTCAAACAGTTCTGGGTTGTCTTAGGAGACATCTCCTCCCCCTATTTCCTACTCCCTATCTGCTTCTCCAGATCATCCTACAAGATGAGGAGAAAAACCTTGTGGAGAGCCAGGCACCAGCACAGAGCCTCATAACGTCTATGCCAAGGGCATGAGGTACACCCATGGCTGCTGGGATGTGCAAGGCAGACACTGTGAGCCAGCCAGAGATCAGTTCAGCACGGTGAGTCCTCAAACACCGTCAGGTTGTGCTCCTGGATGTGGCGGAGCAGGATTTGGGCCCTCCTGTCAATGGTCTGGAGCAGAGCTCTCAGCCCCTCGGTGCCACCCTGGCTCTCCCAGAGCTCCCGGTCCAGGCGCAGGGACTCCACCAGCAGGCTCTGCAATCTGCCCGACTGCAGCGTGGCTACTGCTGCCGCTGGGAAGCTGCAGTGGAGGAGCAAAGAGACAGGGAGGGAAGGGGTTATCCAGGGAAGGCTGAGCAGAGAGGAAGGGAGCAGCGGGGCACTTGAGCAAACGTGCTTCCAGAGGAAATGCACGTCTACCCAGAGGAACACAGGATGGGTAGCCTTAGATGGCTCTAAGCATTCTGCTTAGAGCTCTACCCATGGTGAGCATGCAGGACAGTTCCATCACAGACCCAAACAAATTCCAAATCAAAAGGCCTCTAGCAAGCCAAAATGCCTCATGGGCAATTGCACAAGAAATGCTGAAATACCATTATTCAGCAAATAATGAAATATTCATTATTTATGTGCAGCTGCCAGTTAAAGAGGGGAAACAGGCTTTAGAGCCCGCCACCAGCCAGCCAGAGCAGAATAAGGAGTTAGTTTCAGGGAAGGGGCACGTAGGATGCTTTTGTGAGCCTAGCCACCCCCCCAGTTCTGGGTGGGAGATGGCCCTGATTCAGAGGAATGCCCCATCAGGGACGCCAGGAGCAGCAATAAGGTGAGCACACACAGGGCTGCTGGACATCCCCTGCATGCCAGCTCAGCCCTTGCTCAGCACATGCAGATTCCTACCTGTCTATGCCTTGCAGGAGCCTGAAGTTGAGCTTCTTCTCGGGGTGCTGTGGCCTGCCCGCGTTGTCGATGAACACCAGGCGAGACGGCGCGCTCCTCCGGACCTGCCAGCAGGATGGGAAGGAGAAGTTTATTCAGTGCAGAGTCACCAGTGTGGGAGTTTAGGCTTATTTAATGCAGTGTGATAGCCTGAGAATATTTGGGGAAAAGCAGATGCCAGTGTCTATGTCCCTCCATGCCCGGGCACACCTCCCACCAGGGACCCAGCATCACCATGGGACCTTACATTCCCTTTGCTACCACTTCAGTCCTGAAAGTGCCTCCCAGGCACCTTCATGTCAGTCCTAGAGCAGCCAGGGAAACATACCAGGATGTGGACCAGAACAAGTTCTTCTGGATTCCGGCACTTCTCATGGAGCATCTCCTCCACGCAGGGTTCAGAGGGATCAGGCTGAAACCCACAGCAGTAGCGGTCCAGGCGGTCATGAACCTGCAGGAGGCATTTGGGGACCTTAGCAGGGACATGTGCCTGGGAAGGGGAGGTCCTGGTATAGGCTGTTCTTGTACAGAGGAAAATGAAACATTTCTAGGGAACCTCAGGAGACGTGCAATGGAAAAGCTGCATACACTGGTGAGTGAGAGGAATGGAAGCACACATGCAAAACCCCTTTGGCATGAAGAAGGTGATGACAAAGGTGAGGCTTTTCTGATGGAGTTCAGATACCTGGCACCTCCACATTCTGTATCTGCACAGAGCAAAGCGGTTGTGCTTCCAGCTGAAATGAAGGCAAGACGTACAAGATGATGAATTAATTAAACAAACAAACAACAAAGCACCCAAGGAAACCTAGAGGCTGAAACCTCAAAAAGAATTTCTTTTTCTGAGTCATGGTGCTCTGTATGATGGTTTCATCTGGTTCCTGTCACATATGCAACCTTTCATCCATCCCTATGGTAACCTGAGCAGCTCTCAATGGAAAGATGAATGGAAAAGTATCAGCAAGGCAAAAAGCAGTCTGTGCATATGCAGAGCATGTCTGACATTTAACTTGAGCCACAGTGACTTGTTTTAGCTACATTTGTGTTTAATCATTTGCAGGTGCTGCTAAGGGTCCATGTCATCCAAGCTGTCAAACCTCCTGCTTCCCATGCCAGTTCCCTGCTGAAACTATGGAGCTGCTTGGCAACTTCCAGTGTTTCAACCACACCCTTGGAGGAATGAAGGACTTTTAAAAGACAGAAACCTCTGTCAGACCCAGACTCAGTATTTATGTAGGAAAGCAGCTGGTACATCCTCTGGGGTGATTTGTGGGGCAGATAGGACCTCATTGTCTCCTCACGGCTGTCTGTTGACATGACCCTGTAGGGGAGCTGCCTCACCTCCTCCTGATCATGAGGCCTGTTTGCAAAACAAACCCATATATATATATGCTCCTTTAAACAGAAATGAAATATTTTAAAAATATATAAAATATAAAATATAAAATAATATAAAATAAATATATCTTGTCGTTGCAGAATGAAAATGTCTGACTTGCTGATTTGCTCAGCATTGCTGGAACCAGCCCAGGAGGCAGGGCTCAGGGTGCAGAGAGGCTCCTGGAGCCACTGGGAGGGCTAGAGCAGATCTCAGGTGAGCCAGAAGGGATCTACAGGTGCCAACAAATCAGAAGCTAAGTGATCCACAGTGGCTGCCTATTTCCTTCACCCTGGTGATTAGTACAAGTTACCAACTACAGGCTGTGCTTTGACACAGAGTTCAGTCTGAACCCAAACACTGACCAAGCACTGGAGAAAAAGCTGCAGGGAAACATGAATTGTGATCTCTGTGGCCATTCCATTAATAACCCCTTGAGAAGAAGGATTAGTCCCACACTGGAGCCTCTTAAACCTCTCTGTTTACTGAGATTTAATGAAGCACTCAGGTCAGTATCTCTCCATTGGGAGACACTCCGGTTAAAAAGTGCTTGAGCATCTTGTCACAAAACACATGGAAACAGAACAAAGTATCACATTTTCTCCACACATCTCCTTGGTCTGCCTACTGGAGAGCTCAGCACGCCAGTTTCTCTCACCTGCTATGTTATTTTGCAGGCTGCACAGAAGGTGAAGACAACCTGAGAGAACTTACAGAGACATTAAATAGGCTCAGCGCTCCACTCACCCACACCTGTGAAACCCACACAGCGCTCCACACAAGCACCTGTGAAACCCAAGTGGATTGGTGCTGAACCCACAGAGGTGTGAGGTGGAGGCAGATCTGGTGTCCAAGTGGAGCCCCAGGAGAGGGACCAGATGGCTGTGGAGATGCTGAGAGTGCTCTGACATGCTGACAAGCCCTCCTTCCCCTGGCCCTCCCCTGATTTTTTGGTATTAATTTCTTGTTTCCAGAGCTTAAAGCGCTCTAATTCATCAGGATTTTGGTATTATTGCTAGAACACAAATACATAAGCCACACCTCCATCCAAGCCCAAACACTACCAGAAGCTCACCTTCAGCCCCTCTTATGCTCATCCTGGGGAATTCTTTTGCATCTGATAGGTTTTTCCAGTTATGATTCAGCCTGGGATGACTTCCCCTAGTGAAGGTTTCCTTGTTCTCCCTCTAGCTGGGATGAGGATGTGTCAAGGCAGGGATATGGCTGCAGAGTTGATTTGGTTTTGGCCCTCTTTAAACAGGACAAAGCCATCAGCAGCTGACCCTTTTCTACCAGGTTTGGCATTTTGCCCCCACTAAAACTTTGCACATAGTGAGGGGTTCCCTTATGTCAAACACCAAGAGAAATCAACACAGATTAAGCCAAATTTTAAGAGTAATTGAAGAAAACTACCAAGATTTCAAGGCAAATGTACAACACTGCTCAAATTTCACAATTTCTCCATCTCCAGCAAGGGTGTGAGATGCTAAAGCCATTTCTGAAAGATGCCACTCCACTTCTGTAATATCCTCTTTACCTTTTTGTGACTTTTCTGCACAGGAGGATTCCACTAGAATTATTGAAGAGAACCTGTGGATTGCCCTTGAATTTATCATTGCACTGCTTCAGCCCTTGAGGAGGAGCTCTCCTTAGAACTAGATACTTTATCCTGCAGTCTCAGCCTTTCCACTGTGCTCAGCGGTATTTTGGCCTGGGGAAGGGAAGGGGATTGGTTAATCTTCTCATTTCTCTGGTTGTTTCAGCTAAAGTATTTTCAAGCCCAGCCAGAACTGCTCCACCTCTACCAGCCACAGTTATAAAAAAAGAGAAAGAATAAGGAAAACACATTTTAGTAGTTTGGGTTTTTTTCTTTCTTCCCTTCTATTTTTTTATTTGCATTAATACTTGTCCTTTCAGGCAGTTTACTCTTGTCTGATAAACAGCCCCCAGGTGCCTAAGCAGGCTTTCTTTTTCTCCATAGAAATCATCTTTACCTCCTCACAGCTGTCCTCCAAGACCTGATAACTCTCTGGGACACTGTTGTAATCCCTTATAGCAGCAGGGTATGATTTTCCAAACAGAAGATTAAGTGCTATTAATGCTGAGGAACAGGAAGGCAGTGCTGTCTAAAGCAGGGCTCCTTATTTCCAGTACCAGCAGCACATCCCTGAGTTTGGATGAGATGGAGCCAATGCAAAACATTTATTTATCCCTAGGGATGCCCTAGGGATGTCTCTACAGATGTCCCAAGCCTCTGCCAGCACAAAATGAACAGCAAAAAGCTCGCCCATGTGAGGACAGGCTCACGACAATCTGCCTGCGTTTCCCCTGCAAGTCCCAAACAAGGACCATACTCAGGCCAAAGTGCTTCTGCATGAAGTTCTGCTGCTCCCCATCAGCTGACAAGTGAAAATACATCACAAGAAACCACAGCAACCCGGCAGAGCAGAAGGAAACCATGGTCACACAGTACAGGTGCAGGGGAACCTGGGTGCCACAGCTGATGGTGGCCTCAATCACCACAGCCCTACCTGAAGAAGAAAGTCAAAGAGGGCCAGGCGGCTCCACTCGCTGTGTGGGATGCTGGAGCAGGGAGCATCCCTGGCCACCAGCATTGGTCTGTGGGGCTGCAGCATCTCCTGGTACTGCAGCCATCCCAGGGCACAGGAGTTCTGGTCATTGTTGGCATCCTCCAGGTGCTGGAGGTCAGGAGCCCACCAGATGATGGGGCGCAGGGCACCGTCGGTGTAGCTGTAGGGCAGGAGGCGGCTGGTGAAGCGCCGGGCCACGGCAGGCAGGCTTCGGTTCAGCCCCAGCACCCTGTCCAGGTGGAAGGCCAGCACCTCATACAGGTCCCCGGGGCGCTTGATGAGCCCACAGCGCCCATCCTGGCAGTCTCTTTCTGGGCTGGCTGGAGAGACATCCCCCTTGGCATTTCCCTTGGCATCCCCCACGGCACGCAGCCCCACTCGCATGATTTGCCCATGGGCAGGGACACGGGCTTTGGAGACCACCTGCCCACTGGACAGCAGCCACATCTTCTGGAGGTCGTCAGCAGAGAGCCACGGGGGAGTGTCCCTCTGCATTCCCCGCCGCCTCCTGCTCCGGCCAGGGCCCTGCTTCTGCCGCAGGTGAGTGCGGGCCATGGGGAGCCTTTTCCTGCGGCCTTGTCCCCCGGATACGGGGACAGCCACCTCCCTTCCGGGCCCTGGGGGGGACGAGGCCGGCAGCGGGAGCAGGGAGTGGTCCGGTGGTGGGGGTAGGTGGGTGAGAGCCAGCAGGGCCAGGGCCAGCAGCACCCCGACAGCTGCTGGGGCTGGGGGCCTCATCCCTGTCCGTCGCCATGGGCGCTGCACCTGCAGGGACAGAAAGGTGGAATGATGCTGGAGTGTTACTGCAGGCAGAGTCCTCGGCAGGGGATGCTTTAGAGAAGCAGCCCCTCTGCTTGTGTGATCCCTGCGAGAGGTATTCCACGAGGACTTGCTGCCTCCACAGCATTGTAGCAGGAGGGTTATGGCTGGCGCCATGCAGAGATTAGCTGCAGTCCCTTCAGAAGCAAACCAGAGCAAGGGCTCCCTCCCCACACAGAGGCTGCCACATCTGCAGCACTGAGGTACAGACTGACCTTATGGGCAATGAATTTTTCATGGTCAAATATTTCACTTCAAAGACTCAAGAAATGAACAAAAACAAAATCAAAAAACCAACCAACCAACAAAAACAACAACAATAACAACAACAACAAAAGAAAAAACAATGATCAAAAAAAACCCAAAACAAAACAAACCACAACCCACCAAACCAGAGCAAATTCCTGTCTAGATGTGAGCACTTTCCAGTTCCTAAGAGGTTTTATTTTTCAGACCATACTCTGGCACCCTCACTGGCTCCTCTTCTGGTCACACACTGAACCTGTAACTTGGACATCTCAATGTGTGCCGAGACAAGGCCTCTGGAGTTCTGCCCTTTGCTGTATCCGGCAAAAACAAGGCAGCTCCAAGTGTCAGTCAGGACCTGTGACAGGCTATGTTTTTAAAAAAAGGGAGCAAACTCCTGGAGGGCTGGAACAACTCTCTTATGAAGACAGGCTGAGAGAACTGGGATTGTTCAGACTAGAGAAGATAAGGCTTTGGGGAGAACTTACAGCACCTTTCTGTGCCTAATGGGGCCTACAAGACAGCTGGAGAGGGATTTTTTACAAGGATGTGGAGAGACAGGATAAGGGAAAAGGACTTTCAACTGAAAGAGAAGTTTAGATTAGATATTAGGAAAAAACTCTTAACTGTGAGAGTGTTGAGGCATTGGAAAAGGCTGCTCGGATAAGCTGTGGAGGCCCCATCTCTGCAGTGTTCCAGGCCAGACTGAATGAAACCCAGAGCAACCTGGTCTAGTGGCAAGTGTCCTTTGTCCATGACAGATGGGTTCAAAATAGATATCTTTAAGGTTCCCTCCAACCCCAACCCTTCTATAAGTCCATGATACAATCAATGCTATATGTGAAACCTAAAGTATTCTGATTCCCAGCGCTAAGGAACTTCCTTTAAACAATTGGGGCTGCCCTAAGCCCAGGACATTCCCATTTAGGCTGAGGTAGAGGGCAGTGGTGGGACAGCCCTGTGACATTCTCCAAGCCAATCCAGTCCTCGGACCACGCTGCCTCATTCACTCAGGTTTGGGCAGCCTCACACACTCCAGGAGGCTGGAGCCACAAAAAGCACCTTGGCACCCTTTCTCTGCTTTCAACAGGCATTTCCAAGCAGCACAAAACCACATTGGAAGTCCAGGCGATGGTCAAGTGGATACATTTTTTTCCAATTATTTATTTTGGAAGCACAAGCATATCCATGGCAGACACAGCAAGATAATATATTGCCAGCTAAGGGATAAGAGACTGTTTATAAGAGGAAAAGCTTGAAAAAAGAGCTAAAAAGCTGGGGAGGTGAGAGCCAGCAGCCAGAATTACTTCCAGAAAGCAGCTGGGCAAGCAAAAGCATTTCCAGCCATGGGGCTTTTAGGACCACAGGCTCCCACTGACCACAGGGACTCACCACCAGCACACCTCCTGCCCCACAAGCAGCTGCCCCAGGTGACCCCAGTGCATGAGCTTATGAGCTGACACAAGAACTACCCCAAAATCCATAAGGTTTCAGGTCCTCAGCTTGGGGAGGCTGCTTCAGACAGCCTCCTGGTGAGGAGCCATGTCCTTTGGGTGGCAAAGACACGACATCAGCTGAGGTAGGTAAGAGGAGCCACTGACTCACTGGTCTCAGCCATAGGGGTGTTCTTTCCATGCCTGCCTTTCAAGGACTGAGCAGATTTAATGCAGTTTATAAGACCTATTGATGGTGCACTTGGAGTGATTCAGCTTTATAGCTCTCACTTAATTGCTTCTCTCCCAGAAATACAATGTAGTGCAGAAAAATATATCTGCTGGGCTGAATCCTTTTTTCAGACAGGGTTTACACAAGCCTCTGCCATGAACCAGGGGCTGTCTGCTACAGGGCTTTGGGACCTGCCAAGAGACCTCTGCTGCCGCGGTCTGAGGAGTATGGGAGAGAAACAACACACCAATATGATGTGGAATCAAGCTCCGATTTATTGTGCTCCAGTGGCGAATATATATCTTTTACAGTTCCGTGCATTCGTCTAACGCGTGACAAGCAGTTACTGATTGGCTGCATGCCTACAAGCACGAGCCATGCATGCTACCCCTGCTCTTTTCTCTCTTGGTTGGCAACTCTGCCTTCATATCTCGGTTTGAGGTTTTCAGCATCTTCTAATTGCTTGCCTAAGCAACTTACTTCCTCTTTATCTACTGTCCAGGTCACTCTGACCTTAAGTTTGCAAACATTCATAATATTTAAGAGCTCCAAGAGCCCCAGCATCTCCCCCTCTTTTTTCAAAAACAGCATCAGCTAAGGCAGTGAAATGAGCAGATAAACAGCGCAAAACACAGGGCAGAATTATCAACAGGAGCAGAACAAACAAAAGTATGACCCAAACTTGCTTTATTATATCTCTCAACCAAGAATTAATGCCTAAAGATCCTAACCAACTATCTAAAGGACTAGTATTAACTACAATCCTAGAAGTGTGTTGTTTCAACCACTGTAACTCATGCTCATGAACAGAAAAACTGTGATCGGATAAATTGGAACAACACATTCCTTCGAATTCTTCACATCCATGTCCTTGAGCTAAAAGTAAAAATTCTATAGCAGCCCGATTTTGCAATACAGCATGACGCAGGCTATCCATGTCCTGTGACAGTTGTTCTATGACTTTTGTTGTAACATTAGACTGCTTAACTGTCCAACAAGCCAATTTTCCTATTGTTGTGAGGGAATCGGCTGCAGCTACTCCAGGGGCCAGGGCGGATGCAAAAATTCTTGCTGCACGGCCCCATAACTCTACATTGTCATCACATTTGGGATCTAGATTTTCTATGGATCATTTCTGCTGGTTATGAACTAAAAGACTTCTTTTTATTTCTTGTAGTTTAAGTAAATTTGGTGCCAATAGAGTTAAAGCTCCTAAATAACAGGGTCCCCCATGAGCAAATTGGGGAATTCCATGCCAAGCTCTGTCTCCACAAATTAAAAATATTCCTTCAGGTAGGGCCATGGCACTTGAGTTTGCCCATATTCGTGAATGATTGGAACCCCACCCATAAGTACCTTGTCCACATTGAACACTAGCATTAGCATATTCAAAACCTTTTGGAGTTAACCAATTAGCCTCATTACCTGCTGGTGTAACATAATCCCAATAAAACACAACCTGTTTCGTTCAATCCCAATGGTCTTGATCCAGCCAAATTCAACTCCTGAGGATCCCATGGGAGTGTCTTACTTAAAGTAGACAAAAGTAACGCTGTACAATGGCTGATATTGGTGGCTCTTGAACAATTATTTCTTGCAAAATCTTTAAAGGTAGTATTATCAAACCTTGGGACTCTGACCAAACAAGTACAGAAAGGATCTGTTTCGGAAGCAAGAGACAGACAAAACGCTAGATTTCCTGTTTGATTTGCCCATGTCACCCATAAGTTTTGCCTATGATCCATTTGAGTAATAATTTCCGTAGTTGGAGTCATGCATACCAAAAGCGATACTAAAAACTGCTCTTTTAGCTGTATCATTTCTTCTTATAATAGATGCCTGCCTTTTCCCAATGCTTAATACAAGGTACTGAATAAGCTAAAGCAATAAGCTGTGTTTTACTACGTATTTTAACCTGCTTAATAAGCCGTTGCAATTGATAACAAGCAAAAGCTATTTCCTTTTCAGCTAAATTTTCAAACAAGCAATATAAATTTAGTATAGAGGCTCCTTCCACACCTAACCAATCCCTTAAACATCGTGCAGGAGAGGATCTCAATAGTGGTTGAGTACATTCAATACAACCTAATTCCAAATAAGAACGTACTCTACTCCCTCTTGCATGTGCAATTCTTGCACTACCTCCACATTTGATAGCCAAGTATTCAATATTTCCTTGACAGCCACAAGCTACAAAACTCCACTGTTGAAATTGCTCTCTATGTAGCTTATGATGTTCTGCAAAAAAATTGAAACATCCAACAAATAAACACCATCTAAATGCTCATAAACTAACTGTTGCCAGGACACATTGGTCCCTAACAATTCATTTAATTGTTCACAGAGGCTGTAGTCGCTGTTCATATCGCCATTCTCGTCGTTGCTGCAGTTGTTGGGGAGTATATTCTTCTTTATCATTTGACTCCTGTCTTGTAGCCAGGGACGTATCCACTTGGCTGGAATCCACAGTGTTTTGTTGTCAGATCCTGTAACAACACAAGCATAACCCCTTCCCCAGATTAGTAATTTCTCTGGACCGCCCCACTTCCCTTGTATTGGGTCCCAAACCGCCACATATACTGAGAATTCTGAAAAATCCTTTGGATTTCGACCATGATGTAGTTCCATTGGCATCTGTTCTTCATCTACGGGGTTCTTCCAGTTTAACACATAACAAGCTTTCATCAATATATTTTCTGGGGAATGCTCCCCCTCTTTTTTCAAAACAGATACAAGGCACTTAAGGTCCTGGTGTCGGCGTTCCATGATGGCCTGGCCTGTACTATTATGGGGGATACCAGTCACATGTTTGATATTCCATTGTTGTAAAAAGGCTTGACAAGCATGACTGTGATAACTTGGGGTGTTATCTGTCTTGATAGTGGCCGGAACACCAAGGACTGCAAACGTAGCTTGCCAGTGTTTCTTAACTGCAATAAAAGCTGTAGTTGTTGCTGCAGTAGCCCATAAGGCTTTACTACAGGTGTCAACCGTTACGTGCACATATTTCAATCGGCCAAAGCTCGCTATCTCTGTGACATCTGTTTGCCATATTTGCTTGGATTGTAATCCCCGCGGTTTGGCTCCTATGTGTTGAATTGGAACGAGTCTTGCACAGTCTGGACAGGCAGCAACAATAGAGTGTGCTTGATTTCATGGTAGATTAAACTCCTTCTGCAAGGCAGGGCCCCTTCCTCAGTGACCGCCCCACAAAAGGTGGTGTCTGTATTGTTACTTCCCACTGTGATAAGGCATCTCAACCCAAAATCCACAATGGGGTGCACATCACAAAAGGTCTGACTTGAGCAGTGTTTCCCTCCATATCACTAATCACTATCCTTTGTTTACTCTGGTACATCTGGGCATTCCCAGCGATTCCTAAAACTTGACCTTGAGTTGCACATAAGGGCCATGCTGTAGGCCACCAGTCCTTAGGCACAACGGTGACATCTGAACCAGTATCCATCATCATGTTAATTGTTTCAAGGCCTATTACATCTTGTAGAGATTCTCCTGACATGTTGCATATGTTCACTTGCCGTAATGGCCTTGAAGCACTGACAACTTCTGTAAACATTACTATGTTTTCGCTGGTGCTCCCAAATCCTCAAGATCCTCATTCTCCTTGCTTTGCCACGGGAACAGCAGATCGAAAAGGTATCAGTTGCGCAATTTTGCTCCCTTGGGGAATCATAACTGGTGGGCAAGAGGCCTAAATCTTGACCTTTATGGGGCCAGTGTAGTCTGCATCAATAAGTCCTGGCATGACAAAGATGCCTTGTCTAGAAATTGAAGATCTTCCAATCAGTAAGGCTGATAGTCCATTTCCTAAAGGTCCACTACTGGCTGTGAGGGCCACAACAACTTTTTCATCTGTAATACTTATTGATTCTGCCAGGGCCAAATCGACTTCTGTGCTTCCTGCTGTAGCTGCAGAGAGTTTGTAGAGACAGCCATGCTGTGGGGGTATTTGTTCGCCATGCCCTGTCCGTGGCCCTTCTCGTTTCCTGGTAGCAAGGGAGTACGGTTCTTCTTAAAGCGTGACCTACACTCTTGAGCTTTATGTCCAAACTTATCACATCACTTACAGTTTCCAACGAAATCTGTGGCGTTACCGTCTCTTCTTCCAGAATTTTTCTGGGGGCAGTCATGTTTGAAGTACCCGGGCTTTCCACAGGTAAAACAATTAGGACCACGGCCTCCCTTTCCCATTCCTGGGGCTTTGTTTAACACCACATCAAGAGCCATTGCATGAATTTGTGCTTTTTCTTTCTCTTCTTCTATCGGAGCTCTGGAACATATTTCAACCATTTGCATTAGTGTTGCTCCGGCTGGGAGAGTAGCAATGAGCTTGCGACAAGTCAAGTTGGCATTTTGGGTTGCTATCTCTTTCACCATCATGGTTTTTGCATCCTCAGGAACACTGGGTGCGGCATTTACAGCCTCCCGTATTTTGTCCACAAAACTCAAAAAAGGTTCTGTTGGTCCCTGCATTATCTGCAGGTAGGGGAGGTTAGGTTTTCCAATTTGAGGCAGCGCCGCAAATGCTTCCAAGGCAACAGCTTTAGATTGGCCCAAAATTCGAGGATGCAATGTTGCTTGCCTCGGCGGGTCACAATACTTCCCGGTCCCCATAAGCGCATCCAGAGGCACTAGTGTAAGAGGATCTTCTGGGGGTAACTCCATGTTAGCTAATTGCTTATCTTCTAACCGTTCCCGCCACTTTGTCAAAAACAACATAAAGGACGTCAGGCCAAGAATTAATTCCATAATGCCACAAATGTCTGCTGGTACCAATTCTTGATGCCTCAACACTGCTTCCACCTGTCGCTGAACTAATCGATTGTCAATCCCATATTGCATCACCATGGTCTGAAGTTTCGAAATCATAACCCAGTCCAAAGGTTCCCAGTGATATCCATTAGCAGTCCACATTACTGGGGCTGATATTAGAGGAGCAAATTCAAAATCTCCAGCTAAATGGGCATTAGTTACTACTCCTCTCCATTGTCTGGCCGTATCAAAGTTCGGGGTTTTTGGCCATATCAAAGTTTGGGTTTTTTGGCGGCAGAGGACTGATGGCCGGTTCTTGTAGTTGCCCCAGGTAATGCCCGGGCAAGCTACGCTCAGGCGTGGGCCCTTCTCCATCGCCCCTCCACCACACCTTCAATTGGTGTCTGATCCCTGGATTCCATGGATTTCCTTCGTCCACCAATCGCGCTGTCTCTATTTGTGCTAGCTTAGTTCGGGACTTTCGGATACCCTCTTGCTACAGCTTTATTAGGCCGTGTTCAGGGCCATACTTACTACGCAAATAATTATTTGCCTTATCCTCTTCCCATTCACCATCTTCCACCAGACCTAGTATCCACAGTCTTCTTTCTTGTTTCAGTGGTACCATTTCTTTCTCTTTCACTTCCCCATGCCCTTAGGTTCTGCCATAATCCTTTGCAAACTGTCGCTCAGTGTTCTCCAGTCCCTGTTGAATAGCCAGCCCAGCCTTACGATAGGCCTCAGCTGTAGTACGCTGACCTGCACTTTTGTCCAGTATTTTCATTTCATCCAATAACTTAGACAGGACCGATGACTGCCCCTTTAAGAGCTGAGACAAGTCATCAGCGTCCTCCGGCAGTGGAATCTTTGCCGGGTCCACTTCCATCGGGATGGTAGCAGAAGGGGCGGAAGGGGTGGGCCGCGTCTCCTCTTCTGGTATAAATGGGGGTATAACATCATCATACTTTCCCCTAAATTCCATAGGCGTGGCAACAGGCTCAGATGGATCAACACCAGATCTTTCACGCTGATCATCTATCACAGTCCAAGATTCTGACATACCATCTTCTCATTCTTGCTTTGCATACTTGCCAAGCACATCTCGCATTGCGTTTGCTTCTCTGCTTCTGCGTGCAACTGCTCTACCATTAGACGCACTTGCCAATAGGTCTGAGCTAGTGGCCTTATGTTCTTCGTTCCCGCTTGCACACTCTCCCACATCTCTTTTCCTACCGCTTGCCATATATCAAGGTCAAACACTTGTGCAGGGTCTCTCACCAACCCATGTCGCTGGCACCAAAATAACAACTCCATTAGTGCCAATTTATCCAGCGGATGGCCCGCTTTCTCTGCCACCTGCAACAGTCCTTCTATGGTGGCTTTTTGTACTGCTGATACAGCAGACCCCATCCCGATTCCAGACCGCAGTCTGCCTGACTCACCGGTCAGCCGTGGCCACACTTGCCTCTCGGGCTTCCCGTCTCTCTCGGACGGCCAGGATTCTACACCTCGTCTCTCGTCCTCACACACTCCTTATGGAGTAAATCAAGTCGTCCTGTGAAAAGTCTCAGTCTTTGCCCGCAGGGATCATCACGTCGGGGTCACCAGATGCCGCAGCCCGAGGTGTATGGGAGAGAAACAACACACCAATATGATGTGGAATCAAGCTCCGATTTATTGTGCTCCAGTGGCGAATATATATCTTTTACAGTTCCGTGCATTCGTCTAACGCGTGACAAGCGGTTACTGATTGGCTGCATGCCTACAAGCACGAGCCATGCGTGCTACCCCTGCTCTTTTCTCTCTTGGTTGGCAACTCTGCCTTCATATCTCGGTTTGAGGTTTTCAGCATCTTCTAATTGCTTGCCTAAGCATCTTACTTCCTCTTTATCTACTGTCCAGGTCACTCTGACCTTAAGTTTGCAAACGTTCATAATATTTAAGAGCTCCAAGAGCCCCAGTACTCTGCTTTATCTCTTCCCAGAGTGGAAGGGACCTAATCCAAGATGAGACTGTCTTCTCCCCAGAGAAGGATGTCCTGTCCTAGATCACCAGCAGGGTTATTCAATACTTGGCATTAACTGTCCCAGGCATCAAACTACAGGGTTAAATCATTGTCTTAGGCACCTTTCTGGGGAGAGATTGAGCACAAGTACCCCTAAACACCCTGAGGGGCAGCAGGACTTCTGTCAAGAGGCTGGTTGTGATGTCTTCCCAGGTCTCTCCCACTTGGATTAGATAATGATTTGCTGTGGAACCACAGCCAGTGCCAAGTGACACAGGCAACACCCAAGCTCAGCTATTCAAAACCTTCATGCCCTGGATTTTAAGCAAATTCTGCTGAGTGCAGACACACATTCTTTCCCAAACACCTGCAATCCATGTCTGGCCTCTTAAGTAAGAGTTATGGGAAGGTACAATGTCTAAATCTTTGTCTAACCATAGTAAAATAACTCTGTTGCATATAAAGGCCCTGATCCTGGAATCCTGATACCCACACTCCTTTCAAATAATCACTGTTAAGGGCTTCACAATCTGTTCCTCTGGCCTCAAAGTATGCTGAATTAACAACAGCAATATCTATGGACTAAATCCCAAAGGATATGGCTAACTGTAAATCTCAGTATTCCCATCTGCATCCAGCCAAGTCCCTTCCCAATCTATGCTTTCTTGGGCATATTTTCCCAGAACCTCCCCTGTCCCACCCTTCTGGAGAGACACAGCCCATCCCACTCTCACCCAAAACCCCCACAACCCTTTTCTTCAGCACAGAGGATTTTCAGGGTGATTGTTTTTGTTATCCAGCTGATAATAACACTTTGATTGCTTATGCCATCTCTGGGTATCTAAAAAGCCTGTCTGCCAAATCTTCCAGTATCCTGGGGAAAGAATGCATGTGGGAGCCACATGCAGAACCTTCAAAACAGTGCAGGAAAAATCCTTTTTAAACCACAGCCGGAGAACAGAGTATGCCAAATGGACGACAATGATTGCTGGGTTTTTAATGTCAAGTCAGTTTACAGTCCAAGTGGTTAAGGAATAATTATTGTCCAAACCCACTTTGTCTTCCTTGTCAGTGAGCTCAGGTTTGGGCACCACAAGTTAGAGCCCCATTGCTTTCCCACCCTGAAATTGAAACCCTGGGCTGTGAAGTTGGGCAAGGGCCAGAGCAGGCTCCCTTCCCCAGCACCGTTCAGGGTCTCCCTGCCACATCAACAACAAAAAGAAACCAAAAAAGTGCAAGTACAGTCTCTGTGTTATTTCTGGTGGCTGATATTGCAAATTTAACAATAACCTAGGTGATAAAACATTGCAGAAATAATGCTGTATTTACAAGCCCTGGCTAAATAAATACTTTTCCAAAGAGTCTTTCTCTGAGCCAACACTGTAAAAAAATGCTGCAGTTTAAGCTATGGCTTCGATTCAGCCTGAAATGCAAACCATACGTACACCTCTGCTTTGCCAGGCTGACATACTGACAGTACAGCATGTCTTTGCCAGAAATTAGGTCCTTTTCCCAGCAGGCAAAACCCATAAAAAGGCTTAAGAGAGGTACTACTTGTTCCAGGATGCCAATAAGTAAATAACATATATTCTCACTCATCAGAGAGACATACAGCACAGCCCTGGGCTCTGAAGGCACAATACAGAGCTGTGCAACTTTGATGCTAGGAGATAAAACTTTCTAAGTCGAGTTGGGGATGAGGTGGGGGAGGGTTATCCTTGACACTGTATTCCCAGGACACTTGAACCTTGGCAGAATCTGAAGCAGAGAAGCCTGTTTTCAATTTCTTTTCAAACTATCAAATTTGCTTTGTCGAGCTTGAAAGAAAAGAAAAACAAACCCCAAACTTCATTATCCAAGAATGTAAGAAACAGCCCTGAGACTAGAAAGATGCCACGGAAATACGTGGCTGTTGAAAACTGGATTGATTCCTGCTTTCCTCTGGCATTCAAGAGAGTCCTCCTGCCCCTGCACCAGCACTGCAAGATCCCTTTAGCAGTAAATCCCACTATCCCAAAGTGGTGCCCAAAGCAGCCAGGATGGCTCAGCCATGGCCATGTCACTCTTGGCCACCTGCCTGTCCTAGGCTCCCCAGCTCAGAGGACTTTTCCGGCTGATGAGCAGGTTAAAGGCAGGCCCGTGCATTTATTGGGGTGCACAGTCAGCGGGGTGCATTCTGAACAGGGGGTAACACACACAGGGCTGTGCTCACCCTCCCAGCTCAGTGCTCACTGCCCGCCCAATGAACCGCAAAACTGCCTGGGCAGCAGGAGGTGCAGCCTGCCGTGACCAATTTTAACAAAGACTGCTTGAAAAACAAGTGGGAAACCTCCTCTGCCTGCCCCCCACCTCTGGGAATGTCTCCAGAGCCTTGCACCCACACTTGGTGCTCACAGCAGCTCCTGGTGCAATGGGAGAGCGGGTGCCACAATCCGATTTGGGATTGGATCAGCCTCTTTCATACTTTGCAGGAGGTTTTCTTGGTTTGTTAAGGGCATGGCATATGGGCTGGAGACCCATAACTGTGCTGAGGACATGGAAAGAGACAAAACCTCTCCATCCCTGGAGTGACTGGGCAAGTCTGGGCAGAAGGAAATGCTTGGCAGCATCTGTCACCCATCATTCAAGAGCTAAAGTGCCTTCCTATATTATCCTGCTCAGGGAAGATAGATGGTTCACAGTGGGAATTTACTAAAGACAGTTATTACATTATGATTGCCAGTCCCAAACGTAGCTCTGGCTCAGAGTGGCTCCCCAGGAGGGCAGGTCTGCTGTGTTCCCCCAGCACACGGGGACAGCTCCACCAACACTCACCTGCACCCATATCGCCATGGGGCATGAATAATAAGATAGCCCTTCCTCTGGCCTCATGATCCATCAAAGTGGCTGCAATTCCTCGGAGACCCACACCAGCTTTGTGTCAGGGTTTTTTCCCCTGAGATGAAGCATTTTTTCCTCAAAAGTGCCCTTCCAGAGGGGAGAACCATGACCTCACTGTATTTTGGCACTCTGTAGACACCCTGAAGACCATCCTGCTTGGTTCCAAGACAGGGATGTGGCAGGTAAGCCATGCCTGTCTGCTCAAGGTTCTCCTCCAGCCCTACTTTCACACAAGTGGCTTGGGAAGCTCAAGCCAGGCACTGAGAAGGTGGCAAAGGGGACTGCTCTCATAAAGTCACAGCAAACATTGGGTCAGCTGAAGCTGGGGCGATGGAAATGTGACACATCACCACATGGTACTGGGTGCTTCCCTGAAGAGTCAGAAAAATCCTCAGAGCTGGCACACAAACCCCCCCACCAACATGTCCAAAACCAAACCAGAAAATGACTGAGTTAAATTGCCTGGGATAAAACCTTAAAACATGCTGTACTTTGCTAAATTTTGGACAGTCTGCAAAGTTTCTGTGATCATTTATAGCCTAAGTGCGAGACAAGCATGCTTTGCACTAGCAGAGGGCAGGACTCTGGCAGCAGCATAAATGGATGGAACAGTGCTGGCACTGTTCAGTCTGAACACTGACTTCAAAGGGATGGTACCAACACACCACCTTTAACTTCTCAAATAATGTTGCCTTCACAGTTCTTCCCAGTTATCACTACAGCCTTGGGGCAGCAAATTATAAAAACCTGGAAACCTTCAAGCTCCACAGTCTCCCTCTAATAATAACCTGGCATGTCCTTGGCTCCAGGCCCTGCATCAGCCCCTGGTGCTTTTTGCTTCCTAGGGATGAAATGTCCTGTTTCTTGCTCTAAACCTCCCACCCAGACTGGTTTTTGGGATGCTCCTTGCCCTGGAGGCTCTTCTCTGCACAGCCATAGGCTGAGCACAGCGCCTTCTCACATATCCACAATCCAAAGGACCATTTTGAACAAAATCTTCAGCCATAGCTGTAAAGTGTTCTGTTTAACAGCGCTA
The DNA here is from genome assembly GCA_013399455.1 of Anthoscopus minutus. Classification (NCBI taxonomy): domain Eukaryota; kingdom Metazoa; phylum Chordata; class Aves; order Passeriformes; family Paridae; genus Anthoscopus; species Anthoscopus minutus. Next base: position 415,396 of record VWYI01010123.1, on the reverse strand, counting down.
TTCCCACTGCACTGTCTGCTCCCTGTTGAGATGTGTGCCAAAGAAGTACAGCAGAAACACAGGCTTGTAAACTCCTTGCCTTCTCCAAGAGTAGCTTAGAAGAGTGGCAAGACTCCCAGCATCCCAAATGCCCAGTTCAGTATCTCTGAAGAAGAAAGACCAGGAGCAGAAAACAGAGGACACACCTTGAAGGAAACAGATGGCCAGCACCTGGCTGGAAGACACCACACCATGGGATGCAGCTGATGCAGTCAAAGTCGGGCTGCTGCTTTGGGGGACTGAGAGAGGGCACACACCTTGTCCTGCACCTGATCTGTACTAAAGCCCTGCAGGGAACCAGCAGGGACTTGCTTGTCCTGTGATGACACCATCCTTACCCCCAAATCATGTGATTTTCACTGAGCAAAAGGAAAGATTCATAATTTTCCTCACTCCCACTGTGTATATCTCAGCTTGCAGACAGTTAATGCTCAGCTCTGTGTGGGACAGACAGGGAGTTTTTCATCCTGGTGCTATGTACAGTGCAGCTCAGGACCACTCTGGTTTAATCCCTGAAGTCAATAGAAAGCACCACAAAAATAAACAGTCTCCAGGATGCCACACTTCTTCTGCTTAAAGTAAGCAACTAAACTAAAAGCTTTCAGATGCCTTATCTTTCTCCTTGTTAAGTTCATAGTCAGAGCTTTTATTGCAGACTTATACTTAGCTGGATCTTCTACTTCTTGGAGACACATCTCCCAAGAGATTGATGGCAGTCTTTCAGGACACGTCACTGAGATGCACAGGTCTGCTGTCATTTGCATGTGCAAATATCTCCCTTACTTTTCACCACTAAAAGCAATATCAACCTGCACCCAAATCATCCAGATCACTGAGGACCTGAAACAGCATCCCATGTTCAGAGGAGACGGTGAGGACCTAGGCAGCCCTGAATACAACACTGTTCTGCTATCCTCACGGGATAAGGGCAGTCCTCCTCATCTGCCCTCCTCTCCCTCTGCTCATTCCCCTAACCCTTACACTTACATGAGAGCAGCACAACCTAGAAATTCCTGGCAAGGATTTCAAGGAGGGAGAGCAGCAGTTTTGGGAGGCCGTTGCTCCTCCACACTCTGCCACTGCCATGCAGGCTCCTGCCAGGTTTCCCTTTTCCCCCTCCCCTTGTCCCAGTTTCCTGGCCAGCCTGTTGCACTCAGTAAGTTTTCAGAGCAGCTTTCCCATCTGCCTGCTGAACCAGCAAGTAAGGGGCCCCTTCCCCAGTGAAACAGATGTGGCTTGCCTTTGTGCAACATCTGCACCTCATGCCCCACTCATTTTGAACAGTCTTGCCTTTGTTTCTGAGGGTTTGTATGGGGGATGCTTTGGAGGAGGGCAGCAGCCTGTGGCCCGTGGGCTGGACTCCTTCCCTTCAAGTCCCACACACAAACTGCCTCCAACCCTGAGTTTCTTCTGGGGGAGAATATGCTTTGTTCCTGTGGCATTCTAGAACCAACAGTCCTGATCCTCAGCAGGTTCCAGCCACAGACCATAGCTTAGGAGCTGATTCCTTTGGGACTTCTAAACCCAGGGACATAAGAACTGAAATCTGGGAATCCATGGACCCCCTTCCTCACAACTCCTCTCACCCCTTCTAGCTTCTCTTGCTGCACCACTGGGCTGCTCACCAGCTCTGGTTTGGCATCCCCAGAGGGGCTGTGCTGCTGCAGTTCCTCCACATATGACAGACAAAAAGAGCAGAGGTGCCAGAAAGCCATGGCCCTCTTGCAATGTGTTCTGGGCTGTATTTAATATGGGGAGGAATACATTACAACAATACCACATTTTATTTCCTCCTGCTCTTGATGAGTTTGCCAGTCCTGATTGTGAGTGCCTGGAATGCTGCTAAAACTCTCACACATTTTGGCATTTGCTTCAGTTTTCTTTATTTTATCAAGGGTCATGTTTTTTCTATATTTTGGGCAGGAGGGATTTTGATCCACTTTAGTTTTCATTTCTAACTGGTGGACCAACACCAGGGAACAAGAATGCTTGCATGGTGCCCAGTGGGGGCTCACAAAACCCTCTTTGGGGTGTTGGCAAGGAGTAGCACTGGATTCTCTTGGGAATTTCAGTGGAGGTTGCCCAAGTTGGACAGTTGGGTTTCCCTGAGCTGACTGTCAGGTTTTTCCCTTCCTGGAGAGCAGAAAAGTGCATTTGTGAGATTCCAAAGGGGAGGGAGAAGGAGGAGGACAGCGGGGCCTTTCAGCCCTGTGGGCTTTCTTCAAAACAGAATTGTTCATACCAGCCCTGGCCTCAGCCGCAGAAAGGTAACCCTATTTTCATCTGAAAGAGAAAGAAAGGGGAAGAAAACTGCTTGCCACTTGGCTCTGAGTGCTGCCTGTCTCCTGCAGACCCCATCCTGGGCAGAGCCTGCTGGCATCCACCCCCCAGCCCTCTCCTCCCAGCGAAATCCATGGGGTGAGCAAGCAGAGAAAACATGATACAAGCATTGGTGCAGCCAGGCTCACAGAAAAGGGGCTTTTCCTTCAGGGCAAGGCAAGTTGCTGCAGGTGGACTGGAGTTACTGAGCATTGGAAACAGAAGGGGTAATTGAGGCATTTGGAATCTATGCCAGACGATTAATACAGTGTAATCAGCTCCTCATATTTAGAGTGTCTCATACTAGGCAAACAACAGCAACTGGAAACTCCTTGCTGGCAGATTTTGAAGCCAGAAGAAAGAAGATGTTTCTGTAATGCAGTCATCCCCCAGCACTCTCTGCTGCAGCAGGCTGGGCATGTGCGGTGGCCGGATCCAACAAGAAGCCGGCTGCAAGCGTGCTCTTCATACCAACAGGGGAGCTCACAGCTGGCATCCCTCTGGCTTTCTGCAAGGGGTCGCCCTCCTGGTGATTTTGAAAGGAGTCAAACATCATCCTGAGCACTTTGTTTTGGGTTCTGCTGCAAATGAAGCTACAAGATGATCAGCTGGGGGCATAGCCTGGATTTATTCCTTATGACCACCAATGCCCTGCTTACAGGTGCCCAGGGCAAACCCAGACTATGGGCAAAATCAAAGTAGTCAATGCAGGAGCTCACAAAGGGGAAAGGAATGCAGAAGCAGACCTTCCCTTGCCAAGGCAAAATGGAAATCCTGGCAAAAAATGAATACCCCTTTCTCACATGAGAGACCACACCAGGTACCTTGCTCAGGCTGTACAGGCTTTGAAAGGCTTCATAGTGAAGGCTTGTGCAGAAAAATGTTACGGCAGACAAAAGGCTGGTATGGGAAGAGTTGCCTTGCTTTTCCCTTTGACAGGGAGGAGTTATCTCTAAACCCAAAATAAGCCCCAGTATTGTCATTTTTTCCTGTTGCTGAAGTTCATTAATTAAGAAACCCAATGCAGCCTAACCAAACTGTAGGATGGAAAGTGTAAAGCATGACACAGGTATCCCCTGTACACAAACACACACTGCAGTGAAGCTGGCACAGCAGCATTGTCCCCAGAGATGCTCTGAGTCATCAGCACACTTTTGAGGACATAAAAATTGCTTCAGTGACACAAATGATCAGTTTCTGGCAGCAGCACCAGGCATCTCCTCAGCTCATCCATCATAGGTTTGCAATCCCTGCCCAACACAAGCTTGGCAAAGTCTGAGGTGGTCAAGCAGGGACAGAACCCCCCACCCCACTGCAAACTCCTTGGCACCCTCCTGTCCCCTGGTAATGGGGGATAATGGGGCATGGGGGGATCATTCCAGCTCAGCTGCTCTGTGCTTGTTCAGAAGGGTCTGCCAAGGGATGTTCCAAACTGGAGCACTAAAGCTAGATGACATGAAACACCACTCTAAGGTTTGGAACATGCTAGAGATGTGGATAAACCTTCTGATGCTGGCAAAGAACAACATTTCTTGGGAGGGACGTGAAGTTTTCCTTTGCCAAACTGGCCGATTTTGTGGCTTTTTGATGAATGTGCTGTGCTTTGTCAGGACCAAACAGAAAGCACAGAATGTCTCTTCATGATCTCTGTCTGCACTTCGCTGCCTACACCCCACTCTGTTCGCCTGCCTGAAGCAGTGCCGCCTGGCCACTTAGAAGAGGTGGGTTTTGGTGGAGGGAGTGTTATCACCTCCCTGGCTGACAGCAGCGCTTTAGCTACAGCAGCCCCAGGCACTGCTTTTAGGGGCATCCTGACAATCTGCTCTGTCCATCCCTAGTGCATTCCTACAATCTGCTTGGTCCATCCCTAGTGCTTTTAGAGACAGCAGAGTGCTGTAGCAGTTCCCTACCTTGCTTGCCTCACCATGCTCTGACCCTCTGCGTGGTCCCCCACAAGCTTCCCCCCAGGATGGAGACACGCAGAATATGCCATTGTACCTCATCCCATGGGGCAAACCCAGCGTCACTTCCCACTACCAGCTCAGCGAGGAAACCCCTAAATCCTACCATGTCTCGCAGCAGCAGCAGCAGCAGCAGCCGATGCGCTCCTCCTCACGCGCTTCACTGCCTGTGCACGACACAGCACACGGTCACCTCCTGAGTCGGGTACCAGCCGTCTGTGGCACTTCCATATGACACCAGGAACCCACACAGAACGCACAAAAAATTATAACAATTAAAAACAAAAAGAATTAAAAATAAGAATTTAAAAAAAAAAAAAGTATCCAGCAACTAATCAGCCCGCTTGCTCTCCCCAGGCCATTATTCACAGCTGGGGGCTGTCACCCAGGGTGCCCCTTCGGGCTGTCCTGCTGCCAGCTTTGCACTGCAGGGGCTGCTGGGCTCCTGTCACCACATGCCAGCGGGTGCCTCCACTTCCCCCTGGACGGGAGGACACCCTTCAAACTTCAGCTGTGAGTTTTCAAACTCTGCTTCATCCCAGACCCACCTCCCTGTTGGGAGGGGAGTGGAGAGGCTGGGAAGGGGGGAACAGGCATTTGAAAAGTCTCATTTTCACAATAAAAGCCCTTCTTGCTGGTTTTTTTCTGGGTTTGGTTTTTTGGTTTTTTTTTTTTCAATGTCAAGCCAGAAGGAGATGAAGACACACATGCTCCCCCCAAGCCCATTTGTTCCCAGTGACCCCAGTGCCAGCCAAGTAGAGGGACCACTAGAACTCCAGGGGCCACAGGGGCCCCAGAGCCAGGAAAGCAAACCAGAGGTCTCCTCATGAGTGCCCAAGAAAATGCTCTTTGCAGGTCTTTTTTAGCATTTCTTTGCCTTTCAGTAATGGTCCAGCAAAAAGCTGTGCCACATCAGTTCCTGGAGTGGATTCAGACCGGGGAGAAGATTTCTTATCTGCCTAAAAGGCATTAATGCATTAAAACCATTTTTAGAGTGCTCAGGCACCTCTTTTTCTGGGGCACACAATGCCTGCAGGCAGCCAGGAGAGGGGCACAGAGGAAGAGGACCCTCACTACACCCAGCAGGGCGGACTGCAGCATGCTGAGCCCTGCAGTGCCCAGTGCAGTTCCCCCACCCAGCGACTGGTGTAGGGTTCATCCTAGGTGCCATTTCCTCAGGCCTCTGAGAGAAAAGGCTCTGGAGGCATTGCTTTGGAAAGCAGTGTGTCTCAAGAGCCCTCCATGGCCAAGCAGGTTACACAGGCAGCTGCCAGTCTGCAAAGCACTTCTGCTTCACGCAGCTTTTCCCTTCCAGCCCTGGGCTGTGGCCAAGCAAAACCCATCAATCCCTCACCGTGGCAGGTGACACTGCCAACTGCTGTAGCCCCTCACCAGCTTCAGCCCCAACCAGCCTAGCTTGGGGTCAGGAGGAAATCCTCTGTCTCAGGTGCGGGGACTTTCCAGATCCCTGATTTGGACAACTACCTCCTCCAGGAAACCATAAAACAAACCAGATTGATCAGTATTATTCTTTACTGAGGTATAATGAAGATATGGTGATCTAAAAAGAGAAGAGGATGAGGCTGAGGGAAACTGGGCCAAGTCACTTGACCAAGGCAGCACAGGAGGGTAGTGGTAGACCCAGGAGGGGGCTCCTGTGTCCCCAAGCCCCATTCTAGCTCACTGACCATGCACAGTCCACAGTGGCATTCATTTCACAAGGTGATGCAACACATTGGGTGTAAACAATGATGGCAACCCAGTGCTCTTGCCCAGAGTGCTCTTGTGTTAGGCCCAGTTCCTTAGGGTCTTCAGGCCCTCTTGGTTCACTGCGTGCATCTTAATATGGTACATCTCCCTGCCTCTTCCACTGCTACTCAAAACTATAGCTAAGAAAAGCAGTGGTTTGAAGGTTACACACCCAAGCAGTGTGCCTGCTTTTGGCTTCAGCACACTCCCCTCCATGCCATCCTTGGGCATCAGAAAGAAGTGCAGAAACCAAGCCCCGCATCCCCTCCTTGCTGCCACCACCAACCTCATTGACCTCCACCTGTCCTGGGCACTGCAGTGTTGAATATCCTGAAACACTTCCCTTGAGGCCAGTTCCCTGAGGGCAGATAATAACCTATTACTTCTAATACAATTAGCAATATGAAGTAATTAGCAATAACCTACTTTTGGCCTTGGCACAAAGATGGCCTGTCTGAAGACAAGTGAGTGCCAGGGAAGGGATCTGCAGAGCTCCAGAGGCTGAACCCTGTACATCACAACTCGTCAGTGGCACCGCATTTCAGAAGCGTTTGCTTTCATCTCCCTTTCTTAATTTTGAAATTATTCCATTTCTATGCAATTTTCTGTCAAAATGATTCCTGTCAGTGCAGCAGCACTGCGAACCTTGACTGGCAGGCTGAGCGCTCTGGCTGGTCTCTCTGGATTGCCTCTCCCTACAAATAACCCTTTAAAATGCATGCCTGACATTTGAGGAATTTGACATCAGAAACAGGTTTGGATGGCTGCTGTAGCAGACAGACTTAAGTGATCAGTGGCCAAACCAGTAAGTCTAGTGGGCCTTGAAACAAACGCTCCAATCTTGGCATTATGAAATTTAAAAAAAATTATTTCCCCCCCTCCTTCTCCTGGTTTTTAATTACATTCGCTGTGCAAAAATAATATTTTAAAAGTAGAATTAAGAACCAAGTACATTGTAAACCAGTTTCCTGAGGAGGACTCCCCAAATCTGTATGACTGTGACTACCTTGTACCTGAGCTGGGTAATCCTAAGCCCACCACTGCAGCCCCCAAATCCCGTAAGTAAAATCCTTGCTACTACATTCTGGAAAATTAGTGAATATGTGCACATGGAAACTGCTCTTCTCTTCTTTTTCTTTTCTATCCCCTGTCCACCTCTCCTCACATTCTCAACAGACTTTCCTATTCACACACACACACACACACACATAGATTTCCGTGACTTTAGCTGAGGCCGATCCTTCAATCAGACAGACACCACCACTTCGGAATGGAGGACAGTCCCCACTCCAAGAGACTCCCAAGAGATGTGGGCAGTAAAGGGAGATGGAGCAGAGCAGGGAGGTGGGACTTCACCCAGCTTGCAGGCAAAATATGAGTCTCCCAAACAGGCACATCTCACACCAGGTGCTCAGGCCAGCTGACTTATTATTTCCAATACTAAAGCTCTCCTAAGCCTGATCCCTCTCACCTTGTACTTAGGTGGGAGGAAAAACTGTTCTGTCCCTGTTGCAAGGCACAGGACAGCGGTGTGGGGGGCTCAGTTTGCTGGTATCTCCTGGCAGATCCAGCTTAGCCAGGAGTACTTAGTCAAGTACTTTGAAACAGGAGGGAGGGAGGGAGACCTTTCCCTAGGGTTCTCTAAGCAGGCCAATATCCAGGGAATGGATAGCAATGGAGAGCAATGGAGAGCAAAGAAGGCCATGCTGTTGCACCCACAGCAGTGCCTCTGTGCTCCAACAAATGACTCCACTGTAGGCACTAGCAAAATCTTCTGGTATAACCCTGACGCCATTTCATAGAGACTGACTTGCCGTTCCGCTTGGTCGTCCTCATAAAGAAATGCATGCTGCAGGCAAAATCTAATGGGCTGATTTTTTTCTTCTTTCCCAGAAATACTTTCTTCTTTCTCTTTCTATCCCAGTGGACTTGCATTCATTTCTCCCTTGGGAGCTAAAGACAGGCAGTGGAAAGGGGACAGATTACAAGAGCTGTCAGGGAACAGAAAGCTATTCTGCCTCTCAGAAAGTAAAGCTGAAGCATTTTTTCTTCCTTTTAGAAAAGTGTGAGGCTCTAATGGGTTTGAGGGGCTATGAATACAACTTTTCACATCTGCCAAGATAATTATAAGCTTGAATGAATTTCTGAGACCCAAACCCTGCCCAGATAAATCATACCTATCAAGCACTGATTAAAAACAAGCTGTTCAGAAAGCCTTAAAATTTCTCTTCCCATCCCACTATCTCATGTATTTGTTGGTAATGGGTCTCAATGCTTTACTCAGGAACTGTAGAAAAACCTGTAGGAAACCCTGGTACTTCACTCTTTTTTTGCAGGAGATGTGAAAGAGATGGGAAATTAAGGCTATATGGATCAAGCAGAATGAAGAGAGATTTGGGCTCAGACTGGATCTGGCACTGGGACACAGGAGATGTGGAGAAGCAGGTAGGGAGCAAAACTGAGTTTTGCATCTGGTTTGAAAGCATGATATGAACCCATGCCCTGCTTCCCAAATGAGTATCCCTACAGGGGACAAACAAGAGTCCCTAACTCAGAGAAAACCCTGGAGCTTTCTTTCAGTTCACTGTGTGTGGGAATGACTTGTGCATCTCCTCATTGTTCACAGGGAAATAAGCCGACCCAAGTAATTTATGGAATACACTGAATTTTCATAAATATGCTGAAGAAGCTGCACACCCCCAATGCAGTAATTAGAGTAAATTAATGCTGCTAGGATGCCTTTGTCACCGTTTGTCTGACTCCAGACAAAAGGCAGGGAGGTTACATCCTGAAGGGAGAGTAATCCTTTATAAGCAGTGTTTAAGATGCCAGAGAAAACAATAACATCTGCAGAGGAACCACACGTTCCCTGAGTGCACAGGCTTTATACTTCCCACAAACACCTATTGTATCCTCCTTGTTGTCATGACTCAAACACAAGCATATGGAAGAAGGGACGAAGAGTTATTAAGTCCTTCAGAGGTGATTACTCATTCCTCCAATTTAACATTTTAGATTAATGTTACAAACTCTGAATTGCTTGTCAGAACACAGTATTGTTCTTACAGAACATGGGCTGAGTCAAATGAGTTAGGGCTCTCTTTTCATTTTTTAATTTCTAAGGGCTATTTTTAAAGCTCTCCCATGTTCAGCCAGAAAAAAATATCTTACCACCCATGTTCCATGTCCAAGATATTTGCTGTGTTATTAGAGAAGGAACTGTTTCCTAGCCTGCTCCTCAAAGAAAAGCCAAAGCATCACCAAAGATCTCAGCCTCCATCCTCCAACAGCTTTTGGAAACAATTGAACTTCAGCCTCATGTGAAAACAGTCACTGACAGTCCAGCTGTGTTGTGGCATCCCAAATCCATGGGAGAGGGTGAACCTTCCAGGTGGCACAACACGGGTGCCACAACAGGGTTCTGTCCCACTAGGTCCCATTGCTCCCAGCAGCTGGTATAACAACTTCAACTTCGACACTGACTCTCTACCTGTATTTCAACCCAGACACCTCTGTCCTCTTCAGTCTGTCCTTCCCAAGGCAGGAATCCTCCTTTTGTAAGCCTTATCTTTCCTTCCTCCCTCTTTCTCCTTTCTAAATACAAAGCTCCCAGCACTCCAGTGAATCTGAAACACTGTTTTTTTTTGGACTGTCACCATGTAAATCAAGATATTCAGATGTCTATTATTTAGTGTCCCACTAATCCTGCACCATCTGCAATCTACACTAGCAAATAAATGTGTGTATCTCTGTGTATCCTTAACTTGATCGCTGTTTGAACATACAGGATGTTGGATGAAGAACAATTCCACCCCACCACATACAAAAGCTTTAGCACTGATGTCTCATTTTGAGATCTGTTGTTGAGACAGTTTCTCATCTAATATGCAAAGCAGTCGCAGGAAATTATACCGTTTGCAAAATAAAAAGGGTGCATGGTGCTGTGTGTGTCACTTTGGAGACACCCAGATGTGCCCTGCCAGCATAGGTGTCATGCTCTCCTCAGGAAGGTGAGGAGTTGGACTGACCATGAAACCACATTAGCCGGCAATTGTTACACTCATAGCTCTTCACTTCTTAACAAAGGCTTTGCCTAGCCATCCACTTGTACTGATGCCTTGAGAGGCTACACAGAGCAGAGGCTAGACAGAGGTAAAGGAATAAAATAGGAATTTTTTAAAAAGGCCTTCAAAGGATACACCTTGGGCAGTACAAGAGCCTGGCTGAGGCTACACCCAGGATGGATGACTGGTCACACATTTTCACGCTTTTATAAGTTTTGGTCCATTTACATATTTGGATCGCTTGCCCAATTACAGCTTCAGGTTGTGAAGTCCCATCCTCCCAGATTGCTCTCCTCAATTTGCTGTTTATACTTTTTGGGCCTGGAGCTGCAGTGCTGCCATTGGTTGTTGGGCTGGAAAAGGATGGTTTTGTCTAACTACACTGTGAAGAGAACTTGCTAACACTTTATATGAAGTCGGAGTCACACATTAAGGCAGTATAGAATCTGGAAAACATGAAAGTTAAAATTTAAGGCATCGGTGCTACCACACTTATGGAAGGTGGCCAGGAAAAGTCACTGGAAACTCTATCATCACAGAAAAATTTCCTGAGGAGCTGCAAAATTAGTGCACACATTACTTGGGCTTAGAGGGGCTAAGAGTTAGTATTGGGGGTTCAGAGAGCTGCATGGCTGATTCCCTTGGCCTCTTGAGCAGGAGTTGTCCAAGCTTATCTTACTATAGATGTGCTTGGGGAGAGAAAAGGAGATAGGATGGGGCTCTGCAGGGAGCAGCTCAGCTCGTCCCTGCCTTCTCTTTCACCTCACAGACAGGGCCAGGATGAACACAGGTTCTCCTGCACCATCCAGAGCTCCCTGCTTGGCTTAAAACTGCAGGCAGCTTTCAGGGAGCGCTGACAATGCTAGGAGCACAGAGCATTGCTGCCAGAGATTCACATTAGCGGCTACTGGTGCTGCATGCCCTGCCTCCCCTCCCACAGATTGTGACTGTGGCTCTCCAAGACCCTGCCAGAGGTCAGTTCCTACCTCTGCATGTGAACAGGCCAGATCCTGGGGGAAGAGCCTGCCCTCCTGGGTTTGCTGTGTGCCAGTATCCCAAGCCCAGGTGATATCAAGTTAGCATATGACTTCATTTTCCTCAGAGCATCTCAGCAGACCTCCAGCTCCAACCTTCAGAATCACACAGAAACAACGGGGAAATGAACACAGACTGATGCATGGAACATTTCCACCCCCAAAAATGAGAGAGAGGGAAAACAAGACAGAAGCAATCTGTTTCTTTTCCTGGAAGGAGTTATTGGCATATGCTTGATTTGGGACCACAAAGACACTATTGGCTGTGTACATACCTTTGCACTAGGGAAATGCATTAACACATGGAGCAATCAGGCAGTATTTAATCTGAGAGCTTTGAATTGTGGCTGCTGAAAATAGGGTCTGACCAGCATATGGGCTCATGAATCTTTCCTGACAGCCCTGCAGTTACAGAAGCAAGTGGAGCCTCCTCGTTATAAATTGGTCATGAATAAATTTAGGTTGACAATTAGAAAGTGTCTAATAATCAGAGGATTAGGTTCTGGGAACTTTCAGACAGGAGGGGGAGTGGGTTGTGTGAACCTTTGTCACTCTAAGTAGAGCAGCATAGGAGAAGAGAGGAGGGAACTGAATGGCATGGAAAATTCATCCTGTCCATGCTCCCAAGAGATGGCTTTGTATCATCTGCTAATAGTACAGAGCAATAGGCCTGGAGCTGAATTTCTCAGTTTTAAGTAGAGTGGCCAGAAAGAAAGGTCAGATTGTCTGGGTCTAGCTTGTGGGGCATGTTCTCCTTCCAAGCACCATGAAGACATCACATTTCCTCTCTGAGCAGTGACCACCTAGGGTAGTTGGCAGTGCCTGGGACCTTAGGCACTCTCATCCTGTGGCATGGCACTGGGACTTTCTTCTGGCCACCATCTCAAATTTTCTATAGCGTGCTAGAAATTATTTTGCAGCATGAAGTGTGTGGATGCTTTTCAGCCTCCTGCTGAAATAATTGTCCTGTGGCACAATTGCCTGCCTTGATATTTAAATGCAACTTTGCCTCCCACTCTAGACCTGCTGCACTGCCAGCAGAGACCTGGCATATCCAGTAGGAACAGCCTTCCTTCCAAGGTCACATTCAGGTGTCTACGAGTTGAGGAAGGCTGCTCACATTTGGGATGAAGATCTGCACGCATTGCCAACAGCAGCAGCTTGTCAGCCTCTCCCTGGACCTTAAAAAATGCTTCAAGCAAGCAAAAATGATGCCACTTTCAGCTGGTCAGATTTAATTTATTTCATTATGCTGTGAACTCTGATTTTTTTTTTTTCTTGCATTATCCACAGAGACTTTCAGGATGATCTAAGCCTCACATGTGCATTGTGAATGAGAAAAGCAATAGAAATAAAAGATAAACAAGGAAGAAACCCCTCCCTGTAAAGTTATTCAGGGATTCCAGGGAGGAAGGGAAGGAAGAAGGAAAAAGCCCTCAAGCCTATTTTCCATCTCTTCTTTAGAACATTTTTACATAGCACCTGACTGTGGCAATAACACAGCTAGCAATGGCTCCTTCTTTTGTAAATAGGAGGCTCAACAGTGGCTATAAAAAGTCTTGACTGGTGAATAATTGTGAAAAATACTCAGATGTTGTACTCTCTCACTGTGTGCTCTTAGATAAAACTCCAGCAGACCTCAAAGATAATATTCTTTCATGCTATTTAAATATGCACACCATTACATTTTTGAAGTATCTCCCATTTTTGTCAGAGCAGAGCTTCCTGATAAGATCCTGCCACATAAACCTTTACCAGGGCACAGTGCTCCCAAACACCACCCATGCTCCACCCAAAGCAGATGCGAGGGAAGAGCTCAGCTCTGCTGAGGGCCATGATGAGCAGGTCAGGGCCTCTCCTTGCTATGTGTGAGGAACAGTTACACTACTAAATAATCCTGAAAAATACCGTCCAACCAAGGGTCACCAGGAAAATGTTAAAAAGTACCTCCTCTGTAACAAGAACTCAGTCCATTCTTTAGGAAGGAGGAAGTGGCTCTTTGCTGGTGGCAATGGCGTAATTTTCATGTTGGTGACCAGCACAAATAGCTGACTGCAGGTGGAAGACTTCTCTAATTTGGACGCATATAGTGGTCTGAAAGCTTACGGGGGAGGTGGAGGGTTTGCCAGCAAGACTTGCCTGGAGCCCACTCAGTTTTATCATCACTGAAAGGCAGGTGAGGAGAGGATGACCAACTCTTTGTTTATCTAAAATGAGAATGTAATACAGGGACAGCTGCACAAAGTGAAGGTTGGGCCATGTTCCCCCTTAAGGACACGATGAACTTCAAGTTGCACAGTCCCCAGGAATGAGGCTTGTGCTTGTGCTTGTGCAGGGAAAAGGGTGTGGGTCCATCAGCAGTACCCACAGGGCCTGTGCCAAGGCAGGGACAAGGACTGCAGGACAACAGGGGGTGTCATGTTTAAGCTGGTGAAGGCTGATCTTTCTGCTTCAGTGAAGGAAATTCCAGTACAAACTCAAAAGTACCTGAGTGTGACAATAGTTTATGCAACCTCAAACTCTAAACATTAAAAACTCCCAAATTAAACCCCCAAATAAACCAACCCAGCCCCCTCTATCCCCCTGGAATTATAGAATGGAATAACAGAAAGCTGAAGACTTGAAATGAGTAGACCACACAATCATCCCTGTAATTTGCTCCACTTACCACTTCCTTGCAAGCTATACTTATTCATATACCAATAATGCTGTGAATAGAAATTAACACCCCTTCATGTCAATAAAAGGCAGACACGTGGAGCTTTCAGAGACATTTTATCAGTGTGCAGAGGACAAAAGCAGAGAAACCTTAACGGGGCGGGGAATATTTAAGGGGCACTATAACTGAAGCAAGACAAAATAAACAGAGCTATAAATCAGACCAGATTTGTCACAAGTCCATCAGTAAATGCAGAGATTTCTTTTTCAAGTCTATTACATCCCAATGAAAAAATTGAAACACATTCAGATGCCAAACACAGTAACAGACATGCTAGTCAAGAACCAAAAGCATGCAAATACAGCATTTTTCAAGAAGAAATATGCATCACAAGCAAATCAGTTTGCCCAGAATTGTGGCTGGTTCATGGTAATAGCAGATTTTACATCTTTTAACTACAGATTATGCCAAGGGGTCCAGTCCTACCCCTAGAATTGCCCATGTCTCCCAGACTTTGCGGCACAGATTAGGACTGGGCTTGCCAAGTACTGGTATTGGTTTAGGAAATACAGCAATTATCTGCTGTCTCGGGGATGGAATAGATGCCCTGCTCTGCCCTCAGCAAGCCCACCACATGTTCTGCATCAAGTATGAGAACACAAACACAGGGACTTCACTTTAAGCTCTCTAAACAGCAGACTCCATTTCTTTGTGCTCAGCTCCCCAAAGTAAAATTAGAAGCATATCCATAGTCCATCAAAGTACACCTGAGTAAACGATAAAGGCAAAATGAAGAATTGGCTAAGCACGTCCACTGCCCTCAAGTGTTTGTGCCATACCTTTTGTTTGGCACCATTCCTTGCACGGGAAAGCAGTGCAATCGCCTGGACTTAGGAGCAACCTTATGAAGAGCTAACGTTGCCATCGTGTGGTAACCTTCAGAAGTAACTGCACTCCTGTAGTTCTTCCTCTTCCCCGCAGCTTTACAAAAGAACCAGCCCAAAGGGCTGGACAATGCTCGTGGACTGAAAGGGGCTTGCCTACAATATAGACCTGCAGGTTTCAGAGAGGTTTCATGAGTTGCTGAAGGGAGCACCAGATGCTGCTGACATGGAACACCCAGTCAGAAATGCACAGTGCAGGTACCAAAACCTAATATATTGTTATTGGTCTTTCAACCCTTACGGCCAAATTGTGAAAAACAGTACTTTGACAGAAATGCTGCTTGTTAGGTGTGCTGTTACAGAGCCCAGCTTTCTTTTAAGGCACAGAATCCTGTCTCTCCTCAGCAGTGCCTGAATCTTTAACATGCTGCTCTCGTGGCACAGTGCTAGGGCAGACACAACCCTCTATGTGTGTTTTATACCGATACCAGGTTGCTCTTCAGGACAATCCCAGCTCCCAAGGATTACTGTACACCTTTTATCACAGGAAAGTTTCAGCTTCCTCAGCAGCTGCAGAGCGGTAGGGGTGAAAACACTGGATAAATTGCTGCAGTCATAGGCAAAGATGTTCTGGGGAAGACAGTACCTTTAAAACAAGTAAATGGTGTAGAAAAAGCATGTCTGAGCTCCTTATGATTGAAGGCAGGTCTATTTTCTGTATAGGCACTTTTACCATTTTTTGCCTCAGTCTTATATAACCAAGCGTAAGTAGCACATGAAAAAATCAAAAACCCTAAGGGACAAATCTTTCACCTTAAAGGACCTCCAGGTTGATAGAACTTTGAAGTTACTTTCGAGTATCAGAGTAGGTGGATTTAATCACTTCAAAATCCAATTCAAAATCAAGGTCTCCAGACACTTGAATATGGTCTTTAGCCCCAATTTGCATCATTTCTGATTTTTTTTCCCCTTAGCAGTTATATCCCTTCCTATCAATCATATGCTTGAACTCTATTTCCAAGGGTATATAAATAGCTCAAGATAACACTGTATACTTCTGAATGTTTAGGTATGCTGGCTGAAATAAGCAGCACTAACCATGTAAACAGTTGAAGAACATTTTTAACAACATATGCTGATCAATGTATTTGACAACATATATTTGAGTATAGATGTAACAATATAAGGGTCTCACAACCTTCATTCTTTAAAATACATACTTCCTCCTCCAATTTGTATTTGACTAAAAAAGCAATTTGCTTTTAAATTCCCAGATACCTCAGACTTACAAGATTTCTCCATTCAATATGAAGAAAATCTATCTCCTGCCAAGAAACTACAGGAGGAAACACAGGAAATTACATGGATGCGGACACTAAATTTGTAAACATTATTTTATAATGCAAAGGCTAAACTGAGCAGTTTGGTGTTTCAGACAAACTAATTTTTAGGTCACGCTCCCTTTTCCTTGACTGTTTTGATTAAATAGTGGAAATCATATGCTGCACAGTTTAAGGAACTGGAGTTAATCTCAGGTCTTGACACAAAATCTTAAACATTCTGAAAAGCAAGCACACTGAAATACATGGTGACAATGCCCACCTTGTTAATACTTCACAAATTACTATTAACTGTGTTTATAGGGCAACAACTGTGGTGTTTGACATCTGAAGCATCCAAGTACTCCAGGTCACTACTTAAAAAATCGTGGAAGTTTTTTAGAAAATAACTTAGTGTTTGAACAGCAATTTGTCAAGTCTTTCAAACACTGATATTCTTGTATTCTAACCAGAACACATCCTTTCACCGTATGCCTGAATTTATACAGAACTATTAGTGAAATTATTTTCGTGTATTTTACACTCAAGACTGTGCAAGTAATTTTGTACATTCCCAACCAATTCCAATAGCAGACTGCTTTTAAATGTCAGGATCTGACCTACTTCAAATAACTGGGAGTGCAATTATTTCAACTGGCACTGGGTATAGAGTACTGAGCATAGCCTGGCAAAAGCATTTCTGAATGTTCCTGGGGAATACTAGAATCCAACACTTTGACATTAAAAAATGACACAGAAAACAACAACCTTGGTCAGAAATAAAAACAAACATATGATTACAATTTAAATCAAATGCTTGTAATTTTAAAATCAGAACAAGGACACAGAGTTATACATAATGAGAAGTTCATTTTATTTCTGTGCCTTCTGTGCCTTCGGTGCTGGTGCCTTCGATGCCGGTGCCTTCTCTGGCTTCTTAGCCTTGGGTGCCTTCTCTGGCTTTTTGCCCTTGGGTGCCTTCTCTGGCTTCCCTGGCTTCTTGCCTTTTTTAGAAGCCATCCTCTGGAGCTTCTTCATTTCATGCTTGATGATTCTGTTTCTCTGTTAAAAAAAAGAAAATGTTTACACTTTATCAAAATGAAAAGAGCAAGAGTTGAAATACTGTGCCTTAATTCAAATGCTAAGCTTTCACATTCTGCCTCTTTTCATTATCACCCTTTACCACACATTATATTTGAAATGTCAACTTCCACCTTAAACTGTTTCAATCTACCAAGCGGACATTATCATTCTGGCTGATAGCTCAGTCATCTCAATATTTCATGTGTAATGACTTTCATTAGAGGGTGAAATACTAACAGCAACCCATCCAGAATATCTGATTTTATCAGCAGGCAATCCTTTCCTCAGTTCTAACTTGGGAGGACTAATGCATGGATTACAGAAGTTCAAATCTGACTGACTACAGAACAGAAAGTGTGACATACAATGAAGCATGGAAAATTTGAGGCATTCACACCCACCAGTGTCACCCCATAACCCATGCTAGCTGTTAAAATAAGGCTACTAACACTGGATGTGACTGTAAAGGGAAAGCTACAAGCATTAACTCCATTCAGCAGCACCCAAACACTTACCATTTTCTTTGCTTTCATCACCTTGTAGCGATCAAAGTCAGTCATTTTGGCTTTCTGTGTGAGAAGAATCAGTTGTGAAACTCTGATATAGACAAGTAGTAAAACTCAGCGTTCCAAACCATTGCAAAAGTAACTGAGCAGCTTCAAATGAGGTTTAGCTGCACTTCTGGAACTAGTGCACAATTGAAGGCCTTTGCACCATCCCAGGATGCAGGAAAACAAGTGCAGGAAAAGAGGCTGCTACAGAAATAACTGAACAAAACCACATTCATTGTTAAAATACAAGTTTAAGCTAGTAAGCTAAAAACCTATGCCTTGTCTATCTTTAATCCTACCTTGCTATTGAAAATGTGCAGCCTTTAGACTGTACCTAATTTTACAAAGCAGGAGCAGTACATGTTCCCCTCATCCAATGAAACACTGTTACCTTTTCTCGGGCTTCAATCTTCTTTGCCCATCTTGTGGCTGACCATTTTTCATTTATATTTTCCTTCTCCCAAGCACGTCGCACACACTTCTGACGAGCACTGCATTGAAACAGTCACAAAATCTTATTCAAAGTATTTATTAAAAAAAGGTTCTCCCTGATGCTAGCCTCTCAAATTTCATTCAAGGGAAGATGACATTACTACATTACTTCAGACACCTTACTTCAAGTCAATGTCACATGCATCTCTGTGGCCTAAATAACGTTCTGTTGAATAAATGCTTTGCTAGAACTGACAGAATCACAGAATGGGTCAGGCTGGAAGGAACCACAGTGGGGTCACCTGGTCCAACCTCCCTGCTCAAGCAGGGCCATCCCAGAGCATGTGGCACAGGACTGTGCCCAGGGGCTTCTCAAGTATCTCCAGTGAGGGAGACTCCATCACCTCTGTGAACAACCTGTTTCAGTGCTCAGTTACCTGAGCTCCAGGAGATTCACATCTCTCTTGGCATGAGGAGTCCAGAACTCGATAAAGCACTCCAGGTGTGGCCTCATCAGGGCAGAATCACCTCCCTTGCCCTGCTGGCTGTGCTCTTCCTAATGCTCCCAGGATACCATTGGCCTTTTTGGCCACAAGGACACTGCTAGCTCACAGACAGCTTGTCCACCAGGATGCTCAGGTCCTTCTCTGCAGAGCTCCTTTCCAGCAGGGTGGCTTCAAGCCTGTACAGGTACTTGGGATTATTGTTCCCCATGTGCAGGACCCTGCATCTGCCCTTGTTGAACTTCCAAAGTTTCTCCAAGCTATTGAGAGTCTTCTGAATGGCAGTAAAGCACTCTGGGGCACTGGCCACTCCTCTCAGCTTAAGAGTCTTCAATGAACTTGCTGAGGAGGCATCTGCCCCTTCATCCAAGCCACTGATGATTAAGTTAAACTATACTGGGCCCAGTATTGAACCCTGGGGATACCACAGGGGACACGCCTCCAACCAGATCCCGTGCCACTGATCGTGGACCTCCAGGATCTGCTCCCAATCCACCTCACTGTTCAAATGAGCAGCTACTCCTAGCACTGCTTCAGGATCAGAAGCATTGTGAACTTGTGATTCTCAATTACAGAGGAAATTACAGAGAAATTAATACATTAACTGAGCTAAAAGAACAGAATGAGTTCAGCCTCCTGAAATTCCAGTGTAGTTCTGCAGGCAGGGAACCTATTTAATGCCTGAAAGCAAAAGCAAAGCTGCAGCATTTACACTGCTTTCCCCCACATCATCCACCACAGAACTACTTGTGAGATGCATCAACTGCTGTGAGAGTTCCTTTGCTCCTGAACAGCTGCTATCAGCCAACAATGGCAATGAAAAACTAAATGTATTCAACTAGGATATCACAGTCTGCCAAATTTTTACCATTAGTCCACTACTGTCTGAACTTTCTAGACACATCAAGGATCAGTCAAGAGATGGTGTGGGGTTTTACACAGGTCAAGATGCCAACTTACCTGTGTGGGAACTTCAGGACAAAGTCAGTCAGCTGCATACACTTGAAAGGCATGGCCTGCCTCCTGACACCACTGCAGGGGCCATCCACCAGTGCCTGAAAAGGGGAAGCAAATGTGGGAGGTTTGCAGCAGTTTTCCCACTGCATTTGATTTAGACAGCTGCTTCCTGATAATGTATGAACGGTATCTTAGCAACACTGATCCAAAACTGAAACACTCATTATGCAGACAAGAATGGAGATTGTTACGTCTTGCCTGTACAACCTGAGCTTTACAGAAAGAATTTTAAAGGCCTGCCTTTGACAAAAAACCAATCTGAATTAAAAAGGCACACAAAACTCAGATGTGCACAGGAAGAGAACTCTAGCCCACATATTTACTTTAAATACACATTACATGAATGCCCTTCCATTCATAAGCTTTAGACTCCAATAGACATTCTCTGTCCACTTCTACAGCAAGGAAACACTGCAGGGAGGGGGATGTATCATTTGCTGTCAGGCAAAAGCAGCCCCTAAAGGTTTCAAATACAACAGCTGCTAAAACTTATCCTTCTATCAATTACTTACTTAAAAACATAATTTCTATTGAAATCAATACACACAGCCTTAGCTTACAAGCTTCTGTTAAGGCAGACAGGAGGGAATACAGGCGCAGCACTCACAACTTACCCTATTTTGGTCAATAACATCCACGATGGCCACCAGTTTGCCAGCATGCGGCCCAAAGGAGATGAAGGCAACTCTGCCAATCTCCACGAAGCGCTTGAACACCTGGGAGAGCAGGGAGGAACGGACAGAGTTAGCTGAGAACACACCCAAGGCCATTTTCAGATTCAAGGCTCTGAAAGCCTCTAAAAGAGCTTCCAGAAAAAACTCACAGAACGGTCTAGGTTGGACAAAGTTCTTAAAGATCACCTAGCCCCAACCACTCTGCCGTGGGCAGGGACATCTTCCACTTTGCCAGGTTGCTCAGAGCTCCATTCAATCAGGTCTTTAACACTTGTAGGGATGGGGCATCCTCAATTTATCTGGACAACCTGTTCCAGTGTTTCCAAACCCCCACAGTAAAGAATTTTTTCCTACTATCTAATCTAAACCTACTCTCTTTCCATTTGAAGCCATTTCCCCCTGCCCCAACACCACATGCTCCTGTAAATAATCCCATCCCATCTTTCCTCTAAGTTCCCTTCATCTCCCGGAAAGCTTTCGAACTGCACGAAAGCCCCAGGCTTGAGCAAAAGGGGCCACGGTCCCGCCGCGCTCCGAGCCCGCACAACACGCGGAGCATGGCCCCGGCCGAGTGCGGGTGAGGCAGGCGCGGACTCCTCGCCGCCGTCGCGGGTGCCGGCGCAGCGAGGCGCGGGCGGGAGCGCTGGGGCGGCAGGCGGCATGCGGCGGGCTG
>VWYI01010123.1:323525-394194 GCA_013399455.1 Anthoscopus minutus | reverse complement strand
GCCCGGAAGCCGCCTCGGCGCCGCTACTGCGCGTGCGCGGGGCGGGGACGGCCGCGGGAACGCGCGCAGTGGCCGTGGCTCCGCTGCGCGCATGCGCTGTGGTGCCTCGGGGCGCGGCCCTGCGCGGGTGCCCGTCCCCTCCTGTCTCTGCCCCTTCTCGTCCCTGTCACTTCCCGTCGCTGTCCGTGTGCCCCTGAGTCGGACTCCGGCGCTGCAGGTCTTTCCCAGAAGAATCAGTTTTTTTCCAACCACCTGCAGGTCCGACCCTCCTCCACAGGCGCTGCACTAAACTGTCCCTCTGTGGGGTGCTTCACCGCCCAGCATGAGCCCACCCTGTACTCGGATGCACCGAGATTGCCTTAAGTCAAAATGTTCTTTGATGTAAGAGTTCGTGCCGCTCGCGGCTGGTAGAGTTAGCACAGCAGCTTGTTTGGGGCTGTGTTTTGGATTTGTGCTGAGCACTGAGTTGATATTAGGGAGGTGTGTTTGTTGTTGCTGAGCCGGGCTTGCGTAAGCCAAGGCCATTTCTGCTTTCCGTACTGCCACACTGGCAAGGAATTTGGGAGTGTGTGGGAGGCTGAGAGGAGACACAGCTGGGACAGGTGGCCCAGACTGACCAAAGGGATATTGCGGACCTTGTGAGATCCTGCCCAGTTTGTAAAGTGGGGGAAGGAGGAAGGGACGTTTGAACACATCACCTTTGGAGTGATGGTGTTTCTATTCCCAAGTCACCACTATGTATGATGGAGCCCGAACAGCAGCCTGCCCATGAGGAACAATCAATTAATTATTTGTTTTTATTTATCTATGTGTGTGTGGTTTTAACTTTCCCTATTAAACTGCCTTTATCTCAACTCATGAGTTCTCCAGCTTTTAACCTTCTGTTCTCACCCTGATCCTGCTGGTGGGGGAATGAGCAAGTGACAGCCTGGGGCTTGGTTGCTGGCTGGGTGAAACAACCACAACTTCCAAGCCTAATCAGCAGGATAGGAGACCTTATCAGTGGAACAGGCACCTTATATATGTGGGTGTATGTGTGTATATATATATAAATAATATTTTTTTTTAAAAAAGGAAGAGTGGCTTGCTTTTAACAATCAGGATTTTCTTGCTGATAACATGGCATTCAGGAGATAATGAGACCTGTCCTCTTCAGAACCTAGATCAGTTTTACAGCTTGAAAATTTCACCTCCTCTAGAATATCATTTCAGAAGTTTCTTAGCCCTCTATTAACAATAGCTTTTCTATCAGCATCAAAATACTGGTAGAGGTGGGGAAAAAACATGCTAAAAATAAAAAGTACACTTGGTTTAACTTTTCACAATTTTATTAATCTTCATAAGCAGGCACTGAAGAGTATAAAAAGATAAATAACCTCTGTTTTTTACACATTCCCAAGTGTTGTCAACTTCCCTGTCTCTCCCAGAGATCCTTTCGTTTCTAGACAGGAGGACAGGGATTTGGTCTGTTGATCTGGCTCCAGCTCACACCTGGGGGAGGAGTTAGCTGTGGTCACTGAAGCTGCTTGGCTGGAAGTTCAACACCCTCAGCTTTCCCATCTGAAACTGCCAGGAGGGGTACTTCGGAGCAGGTGGTTATACCCTGGTGACACTGAGGGAGACTATACATGAGGACAAGGGGGAACTACTAGAAAAGCAAAACAGGTGATTCACAGGGGGAATTTGATTCTTTGAACAGATACTGGCCTGTCTAAATACATCTGGAAGTCCAAATGGTTTTTGAACAAATGCACTTGTTCTTTAGCAGCCAGCTCTACAGAGACTAACTTCCAAGTGTGTTCCATTTGTGTAAAACCGCGTCTGAATGGCCCTGCCACTCAAAAAGCAAATGTTTTGTAGGGCAAGTAAATATTCCAGAACAAAATTTTCCACAGAAGTTTGGCAACTAAAGAAAATATTTTAATGCTTTCATCCAACTGTCTAGGGATTTTTTTCCACCCATAACTGCAGCTACAGATCCATCACACAAAATATCTCCTGCCATGTCTGACATCTCTGAAATACCCGTGCACTCTGAAGTAAATTTTATACTTTATCAGATACAACTTTGATGCCACAGAGCTCTTCATCATCTTATTACCTTATTATACCTTCTACCTCATTGCTACTCCAGTAAAACTGACAAGACTTAGCAGTATATCAATAGAAAAGGGACAAAGCCCTATTGATCTGCTTGAAAAATCACTTTCTTCTTTTTTCATTAAAAAAGATATTTAGCTCCCTTCAAATCATCTGTCAGCCTATGAAAAAACACAAAAGGAAACAAAATCCAAACCCCACAAGTAAGAAAGTGATATATAAACAAAAGAATGAAATTTAAAACATTATTTATGTACAAAAATACTGGCCACTGTTCTCTTATCTATCCCTCCATGAATACTAGGAATAGAGGAAGCTGAGATAGTCCTATGATTTAAAGGAGTGTGAGGTTTGGTGAAGAATGCTTGGGCTTCCAAGGAAGCCAGCTGTTAGCTGCATGAAGGCAGCAGCACTTGTAGGAAAGCTCTGGAGTCAATATGTTTGACAGAAGCATCAGCCAGGTGGATCCCAGCACTGCTGAAAGACAGTGGAAAGGCTGAGCAAGGCACTGGAGCCATGGCTGCAGCTCCAGCAATACATTCCTGAACCCACAGAGGAAAGGTAAGTTTTGCTGGCCTGGAAACTGGCTCCTGTTCCTCTAGGCCTTGAAAGAAGGGCTTAACATGTTAATGGAATGTTCAGATCTGAGACTCTATCCAGACAGCTGAAGTAATACATACGTGTCAAACCAGTTCGAACTGCCACGGTCCGAGACCAACAATATGTGGGGTATACAGGTCAGGGTTTCTGTATGAGAACCTACAAAAAGCATTTCTATGAAAGTTGGACACTGAAAACTCCAGTGTATTCTGGGGGGCAGCTATGAGATATTTAAATTTAGGTTCAGTTACTAAAATGTGAAAGCATTTTTTCCACCTCCAAAGTAAATCTTATGTGCCAGACCAGAGGCATTTTGAGGGCTCCATGGTGCCAAAAGATATAGCTCTGTTTAAGACAGGCTTGAAAGTCCCGAGAGGTGTTGACAGTTTACTACAGCTTTTTGTGATGGGGACCAATCAATTTGGAACAGCAATAAAACCAATTCTATCACAGCTCTTCCTTTTCAGTTCTTGTCATTATCCAGTGCTTGTTCCAGTTTCAGAAATTGGATTACTTCGGGGCTTTTAGTGTCAGCACTGCACACAAGGACAGCTACTATGTTCCCACCTCCCACAGCTACTACTGGCTTGTTTCATTTTATCTTAAACAGCTGCCACTGTGATCAAATCCATCACTGCTTGAGCTCACCAGTTACCACAGAGTTATTGAACAAAAAAAATAATACATACCTGGCAGGAAAAGGCAAGTAATCCCTTATAAAGCAAAGTGACATATCTGCCAATGTTTTCTGCTGCACACTAGACAAATTAGGTTTACAGAAACAATTGCCAAAATATTTCAAAAGCACTCTGATTCACCATATCACAGATTCCTTTGTGCCTCTTCTTTGTTGATGCTTCTGGTACGAGAGCCATTTTTGCTGTCTTTATTTTTGAAAAATGGGGGGCAAAATAAAGTTCTGCTTAATAGCACTATCAAATTTTTGTTTTGTCTTCAGCAAAGTTGATTCATTCTGCAATAAATACGTGTTCAACACGAGGGATGTCCTTCCGGTGATGCGATACAATACACAAGTAGACGAGGAAGAGGAGACACAACAGTGCTGTAGCTGTAAGGAAGATGAGGAGCCCAGCAAACAGAGAAGGTTTCAGAGGTAACTGGATCAGCTTGCCCTCCGCTGGAATCATGTTCGTGAGGCTTAACATGTAACCAAGTGACCACCCTATACTGCTGTTACCAACCTGAAATAAAGACAGAAGAGTCCTATTCCCATGGAATTTTCAAAGAGAATATACACCTAAAGCTCAACTTCTGTTGTTGATGGCAACTGTCCTTTAAATTAGCAAGGAGAAATCTTTGGTGGAATATACAAAGAAGATACAGAATCATTTAAAATTACCTTTTTTCTGTAGTTCCAGGGGATGGTAATAAAATTGGTCACTGGGCTAAAGAAGTGAGACACAGGTATTGGATGGGTACAAAGATATGTGGCCTATATGTAGACAGCCAGTTATACAATTTTCTGTGCAAGAAACACATTTTAAACAAATAAAAAAACCACATGACTACTATGCCAATTCCTAAAATTAGCCCCTCACCTTAGCCAAATCCCAGGATATTATTTGAGTTCAAGAAAACATGAAAATTTCACAAGGAGTCTCACCAACACTCTTCCTCACAAAGAGGAAGGCAGAATAAAGTCCCTAAAGCAGGAACTCTTATTTTTCCTCTTTTGTTCCATGTTTGGTTTTGCGCCTGCAAATAAACCAAAACTAGGCTCTTCCATTTAAAAAATAAACAAAAAATAAAAACTACTTCAAAATGGATTAAACAACAGCAAATGGAGTATGTTTGCATTTGCTCCTTGATGCTCCTGTTTTGCTGTCTTTCCCCACTTCTAGTGTGAGCGACAGAATTTACCAGCTTTCTACTGTTCTTTTCATTAAGTCATTGTCCTGGAACTTGATAAGCACAGGATCAAAAGGTAAAGTGTCCTTTGTTTTCTTCTCATCATGAGGTTTAAAACTTTTGATTTTTTGCAAACCAACTAGCTCTGGATCTCACCCAGATCTTAGCATTAGGCCAAGGTTCTTTTCATTGGTTGTGTTCACTAATTAAAAGGAAATAAACACTCCTAGCATAGATAAAACCCTGCCCTCCAGTCATAGTGAGATTGTGCTGTTATCTCTGGCGTACCTCAGCTGATCAGCCAACATTAGATCTTACTATTTTAGTAGGGGCAGATCTAATAAAGAGAATGTAGTTTTGCCTTTTGGAGTTTCATGATTACCCTAGTGTAAAATCTAGGCAGCAAAGGTATTAATTTTAAATAAGCCATTTGGGGTTTTATTTTGCTTAGTATTTTTACAGTCTTGGCTAAAACCAAGAAAATGTTGTTGTTTCTGGCTGCTCCTACCTGCCAGGGGCAATAAAAGATATATTTAAATATCAAGACAAATCCACACCCCCTGCCCAGTCCAGAGTAAGATCTCAAAGTAAACTCTATGCTGTTTTCCTGGTGGAACAGCTAAACTTTGGGCACTCCTCCAGAGCTGCTAATGATTGTCCACCAGAGGTCAAAATAAGGCAAAGAAAATCCTACTTGATCACTTAGTGCACAAGTAATAGATATGACTGCTCAGAAAACATTGCTTTTGATTTCTCATTCACAGCTTACCAGCATCCTATGCATCTAAGGGGATTTAAGGATGAAGAATGAAGATCTATAGCCTATTTTGTTGGTTTTGCATGCAAGTGCTGAAGCATTTCCAAACTATGGACCTTAGGAGACAGTCTGGGATAGGGTTTCAGAGTAAGGCTTTGTGCAGTAGCAGAGAAGAAAATAAATGCATCTATTACACAGATATTGCAAGCCTTCTCTCTCTGTCAGCTGAAAGGCAATACCCCATCAAAATACATTCCTATTCCAGAGAGCCAGATTATGGCCCAGATGGATGAGCTGGGTGAGGATGAAAACTGTCCGAGCTGCTTCATCACCACTCAGTGACTACAAACCACTTTGCCAGCTCCTCCAAGGCTCTGCCAGGAGACAGCAAAGCAGAGTTCTGCTCTCCAGCTCAGCAAGGTTAGCTCAATCTGACCTTGACTGGGGAGGCCTTTTAGGCAGACTCCTGCCTAGAGCAAAATACTGGGGAGATGTTTAAAACACAAGTGTTTGATCTTTGCTTAAAGATTTAAAAGAATCTATGTAGCATCCCCAAGTAATGTTGCAACCCTTGAAAACAGGCTGAGATTCCTTCTGAGGTTTGAAAAGTGGCTTTGTCTTATGCCAAACATTTGACAGTCATTTACTAAGGCTGTTTACAACCATTCTGTTTTTGCAGGCTCCTACATCTTCTGTCTCCTCCTCAACCTCTTTGGATGAAAATGCCAGTAAGAGAAAATTACTATTTCTTACCTCCTTTTGAAAATGTATCTGTGGCCAAGTTTCTGCATTGAAGTTGTAACCATGTACAAGCAAGTAATAAATAAAATTGGCTGAGAAACAATAGGATCTAGCATATATTTCTTCAAATTTAGGCAGCATAAACTGGAGCTGAAAGCAAAAGGGTTTTTTTTAAAAAAAACATGTTAATTATGGAAAAAGCAAATGCTTTGGGTTTTTGTAACTAGAGAATATTTCTAATTAGAAGAAATAGAAGGTTCTACTTAGAAGTTAGTAACATTTTTTTAGAATCACCAAGTAAAGGTGTAGACAACAACATACAGGGATTCAGAAAAAGAAAGACTCAAAAAGTGACATCGATTATGTAGTAAACAATTAAACATAAAACTGAAGATTGAGGATGTTATGGTTTCTAAAATTTCTATGTCATCTCTACAGCATTGTTAGAACTGTGAAATGAAATTTTGAAACCTATTCCAAGTGTTAAACATGACAGAAATACTACATGGTTTGAAGCACAGTGGAAAAACAAATGCTAAGTTGATACAGACCTTCTGAAAGGTTCTGAACACATAGCCAGTCCATATTTTTATATCACTCTTTTAGAGGTTTAAAATGGAAAAGAAAAATCCCAAGAACACGAAAAACCAACCAACCAACCCACTAACCCACTTACTTGTGTCCAGCTCTGTGAACAGAAAAACCACATACGTGAATTGAAGTCATCTAGGGAAAAGCGCCCAGATAAATTCAAAGCATTAATTGTATAGTAGAATCCAGAGAAAGCCTATAGAAAATAAGTGGATGGCAGGTTACTTTCAGAAGTGCACAAATCAAAAGCAAGGTCAAAAACAAACATGCCGTGTTTGCAAACCTACCACAAAATTCCCTTTAGCTTTTGGCTGATGTATTCCATTAAATGGACAGTCCTTTCTCTCTCTGCAAGCAGTGAAGTTAAACAATAAAGAAACCATCTCCCTGCACAGACCTGGGTCTCCTGTTCCATGGAATTTAACAGGCTGGTTTGGGTAGTAATTTGCTGGTCTCAGAGACTGTGTACAAAGGCTGCCAAAGAAGTACTTCATCGTTAATGTTGTATTATAATTTTGTGGGTAACAGGGATTATCCACCTTGGCACTGGCATTTGATCTCTGGGGAGAAAAAGAGTGAAACAGAAAAAATACAAGAAATCCCAAACAATAAATACTAGTCAAAAGTAAGAAAGACCTAATTTGGCATGAACTACAGGAATCTTTTAAAACTGCAGATACATGTATTTTTGTTCACTGACATGACTGGTCAGCACTGCTGATCATTATAATTCATAGAAACTCTTTTCTCCAGAAGTTATTGGCAAGATCAGCAAAACATTTACAAGGCCTTTTTGTCAAATGGCACAGAACTCTCACTAATTTTTAACAAATATGAAGTTCTTTGTATGAAACTAAGTGTTTGGCCACAAAAAGGCACAACTGAGCTCTTATTGCAGTCTCCAGACTCCAACAAAGGGAAGAGAACACAAGCCAAAGACCCTGCTCAGACAATTACTGAACACTTGCAAGAGCAGCATAGCAAAATATCTTAAACAGACCTGGAGCAGCAATGCTAAAAGCCTTTTCTCAGCTTCATCTCTCCCATAGCACTGGTAGCTGTGAGTGTAGACATTGTAGTTGTAACCATATAACTTCACTTGCAAGGTGCTATTGAAGTGCTCCTCAGGGTCCTCAGGGATAAATGAAATTTGAGTGGAAGCTCCTCCAAGGTCCAGTGCACCCGTAGTCTCCTTTCTGTAAGGATGGACCCATGTCCTCCAAAGGTTTCTCTACATGTAAAATTAAAAAACAGGCAAATTAGAAATATCATCTGCTTGTTCTCCCCTCAAGCTTTTCTACTCTTTACTTCTTGAAACTTTCCCCCCCTTCTTTGTCCTTCACTCTTCCAAAAAAAAAAAACTATAAGGAAAACATGCATTATGTTTTTACATAAGAGGGGTGTACTTTCAGAGAGCGAAATTATCTTGAAAGATGGGAAAACAAATGCAGCATAGGACTCAATAGGACTAGGACTAGCCAGAGCAATGTTTATCCTCGAATGCAGGGAATTGAAGTTGAGATACCCATGAGAATTTGAACAAATCTGGATGGAAATGGTATCAAGATTTGCTTGGTTCAAGGGAAGAAGAAATATTAAAGGGATAGAATACCAAGAGATAGAGAGTGAAAATAGAGTGGAAAATGCTAAAAGTCAGATGAGAACTTCATCAAAGTCAAAAAGAGACCCTTATCTGCACATTTCCCCCACTGAAACTGCAGTCTGATCCATTCAGATGGCATTTTTCCCTATTACTGAAAATATCCCCACTATGATCTACATAGTCACAGTGCCAAATGTAGATATTCTATGATTATCAATGTCAATATTTACCCAATGAGCATGATGAGATGAATATCTACACAAGAGGGAAACGATGGAGTTTCTGGGCTAGCAAATATACTTGTAATTCTACTGTGAAAAATTCCCATAAGCAATCCCTCACAGAATTTGACTCCTAGCCCATTGTCACAAGAAGAGTCACAATTTCTCTCTTCTACTAGTGATATTTAACATGTATTTCTTCAAAGAATTCTCTAGACTAAACTGGTTTCACAGCATCTTGCAGTCCAATTTTATGAATTTGCCATATGGAGTTTGATATTTGGATTATTAACATCCATGTTGTAGAAAACTGACACCACCTTGAAGTTCATGATGCCATTTTTGTTGCATGAAATGCACACAGCAAGAAAAACTCCTACAAAATCAGTGATTCCAAAACCTCTTTTCTTAACATTGCAAGTCAACAACACATTTGCCCTGAGCTATCACTCAGTGCCAAAAAGTAATTCCTTCTTTTTTAATGGCCATGATCTGATAGGAGCCATTCAGTGAGGACAGCTAGTAATATTCAGCAGTGCTGGTTGAAATTCATTTCAGCCTAGTAAGACAATCTGGCAGAAATGCTGTCGATGCTGAGAGCAGCACACTCTTGCCACGAATGCAGATGAGTGATTGCAGATCATCTTGGTACAGCTTTTACTCCGAATGAAATCACACAGAATACCTGTACCTAAAAAGGGATCTTCCAACACATCTGACTCCCTATTCCAAGTTTGAGAACAGCAGGGCTATGTTTATATTGGTATCACTTGGTCTGCACAAGACAGTTGATGTCGCAGCCTTGTAGCCTGCAGCTTTTCAGCAGTCTTGGAATGAGCTGTGTATAAATAATTTCTGGCTCAGCTGGGGCATATTTGACCACCTTCAGTGCTTCAAAGAGTCTTGTGTGCTTAAGACAAGTGAGCAAACACTGTCAAACAATTTGCAGACCCCTAAGCCAGGCAGGGCCTTCACCAGTAGGGCAGCAGGGACAGCAAATAAGCAGAAGAAAAGATCTTTAGTTGGCACCACTGCCAAGACAATCAACACCTGTCACACTTAACATACCAATGCATTTAAGAGCGATGTAACCTTTTGGTTTTAGGTAATGCACCCAATGTCATTTAGAGAAGAGCTCATTTTTGTGGATCAACAATTTTACCTTTGTCATATCCCATTCCCATAACAACACATTCCTGATTTTTGTTCGTCCTATTACTGCCACAAAAAGACCCTGTTAGAGACTTCAGGGGAAAACAGAAGTTGCAGCTATGACACTTTAACAGGCATGTCCTCTCAAACTTCTCATTTATAAGAGAGAAACAGTGAAAAGAAAATCATGCAGGTTTTTCCACACACCTCTAAGAAATTGCCCATTAAATAGTTGGCCGTTATCCATCCATACACCCCTTCCTCTGGCCCAGTTATGATCTGCGCACCCCTAAATTCAAAAGGCTGTGCTCTGAAGTAGTTTTGAATGCTTGCAAGGACTTCATTGGCTGCCGATTCATTTTGCAACCTAAGCAATTCACAAAACATGAGACACTGAGCATCTGGAAAAGCAATTTCATGTTTGTTGTTCACTGACTAGCAAGTCAAGAAAACTCCCACAATCACCTAATAAATGAAATAGACATTGTTTCCCTAAAAAGAAGCTCATGATAGGAAACAGCCAGTATCCAGTATTATTTCAGCAAGTCTGTACTTGCTGTACAGATGTGCTGACTTCACTCTTCATCATGCAAGTTCATGGGTGGGATTTTTTCTCCTTATATACACCTTTATTTGTAATGAACTGTGTTTATATGATAGCTTCTGGTTAAAACAGTCCTGGAATCTCTCTTCCAGCTCTGTTTAGCCACAGAACAATATAATAAAGCAAATTTGTGCCAGGGCTAAAGCCACAGACAGACCCCAAAAGCCACGTCACATCAGATCACATCCACACTCAGAATGCAGTGTCTAGCTTCAATCTGTCTTTGCTGCCCATGGATGTGCACAAACATTATCTGTTTACTTAACACTGTATTTTGTGGCAGATGTTAAAGAGAAAATCAAACTCTTGCCTTCTCCAAAATAAGGCAAGTTTCTTTTCAATACAGCATAACAGAGGTGTTTTATGCAGACACATTTTCCCTATTGAAAAAGTTAATTAAATTAAATTGGGATGAGCTCCATTTCCTTTTGAGATGGCCAATTTCCAGTGGGTAAAATGCATCCAGTACATTCTTCACATTCTGTTTCCACAGACTGCTATGCTAGTATGCATACAGAGTAGTTCAAGTTTCTGCTGTACCTCAGCAGTCTCATCCCAGCCGTAGCCCCCAGATAAACAGAAGTGTTTTTATGCAGATGAGCTGGTATTCTCTCCTTGACTTTATTCATACAGTCATCAAGAGGCTTGGCAAGAGCTTCAGGGCTACTCTCATAGCTGGATATACCAGGGCCTAAAAGAGAACAAGGAAATAGGTTTCATCCTGCTTTGCCAACTACAAATTAGTCCAATTAGCAAACAGGTGTTAAGAGAAACACATTTTCTCCCCTTCCCCCACCATAACTGCAAACAAAGGCAGGATGGCTGAAAACTATGAGTGCTTATGGAATAAACTGTGTGTTGTCTGTGCATTTCAAAGACACACAGAAATGGCTCTTGAATTCTTAGAGGTACAGGTCTGCTCTGGTGCATGAACTAGTAAACAGCTTTCCAAATTTCCAAAGCCTTCAAAGAGCAGGAAGGAAAGTGACACCATGCTGCATAAGGCATAGCTATTTCAACAATTAACATCAAAGTCCTGCCTTGCTCAACACTCCAAGGACCATCGGGATCTCAGCTTGTTCAGGCTCAACTTGGGTGTAAATAAAACATTCCTTACTAACATTCCCTAGATGAGGAAGTCTCACGGGGAGAAATTCATGCACTCCCATGAAGCATCTGCATTGCAGAGAACAACTGCTAGAACTCCATCTACCTCTGTAACAGCTGTGTCTTGCACAGCCTGGTCCAAAGCTAAGCAAAAGGTGGCTCTTACCAAGTTGAAATGAGAAACCATTTATGTTCAGTCACATTGCATTGACAGAAGAAAAAAAATATATAAACCTTCACATATTCAACACTCCAAAAATCCTTTTTTGACTGTGTGAATTTAAACATAAAGAAGACTATGATTAGAGGGTCACTAAAGAAATACTGACAGATGTGTTCACCACTGTCACCCACAGCTTAGCTGGGGACATCTGCCATGAGCCAGCCCTCTGTCTCCAGTTAGCCAGGACTAGAAGAGTGTACCCTGGTGATTTGGTACTCTCAGGGATGAGGAGTACTTGGCTGACCATGGCTAAGGACATGAACCTAGAGAGGTCACAGAAATTTGGGCTCCTTTGTTTTGTAATTTATTTGTATTCCCCAAAGGTAAAACAAAATCTAAACCAATTCAGTCAAATTCACAAAGCACTGCTGGGATTTTATTTGAAACAAAGAGTAATGCAGGTTCTCTGTGCATTTTTCTCTTAGCAGAATTACTAAAGGCAAACGTTCCTAATGAGTCAAGACATTAGTTAGGAGAGTATACCCCTACCCTCAGCAGGCTGGCCACGATTCCATCTGTTTGTAAGGACATTTTATCATGAGAACCAATGCATTACTTCTGCTCATGTTACACTTGCTTTCCTTTCCTTATTCTAGAATTGCTAAGAAGTGCACACATATGTTTAACACTGAAGACAGAAATACTGGTGCTGTTAAGAAACCATTGCCTTCTGTTCCCTGTTACTCATGGGCCTCTGTGGCTGCATCTCCAGCATCTATTTCCAGACACAAAGTGGGATGCAAGATCATGACTGAGAGAGAAGGAAAAGATTCTCTTTGAACACTGCAGTTATTGTCAGAGAACAAAATACCTGATTTCCTTCCCCTGCCTGGCCATCTGTCTTCACAAAATGTGTGACATCTTCGTTGCTGTGAAAGCTGAGTCAGATGTCACTGAAGCTGAGAGTTTCTATGAAGGAATTCACAACCACCTAACCATACTGGAGTGTGATCAGAAGTCAGCCTAGTCTGTCTGTCTGTGAGGAATCAACTCAAAACCTCAGACAAAAGACAGGGCAGGTAGCTAGTGGTACCTGTGGGACATCTTCTAGCTATGCAGACACAGGTCTTCCTGAGACAGAGGCCACACCTACATATTTGATAAAACCATGACACCCTGTCAGAAATAGTTCTGCCAATTTAGCTATTTTATTCAGTAATTTTATTAATTACTTCTTAGTTCTGTGGTGTGGAGAAGCTTACTTAACAACTAACATCTAACAAGAGCTGGATTCCCATTCTCCTAAAACTCTTTTTATTCCAAGCTATTTTAAAATATACATAAGACTTTTATTCTGAAAGAAACACAAGGACTGAACATTTACATGTCCTGACTCTCTTTAGACTGAATTCTGTCTGCACCAATCATGCACTGCCATGGAATAAATCAAATTTTGCTACAATTTCTTTTCCCTGGTGCAATGATTAGAACATCTTACTGTATCAGTAGGAAAATAACTAATGCTGACAGATACAGATATAGTCTTGACAGTCTTCCTCCTGCAGCACTGAAAAGGAAATAGAGTGGGAAAGATGAAAGAAAGAGGAGAAAGGAAGGGAAATGGAAAGACTACAAGCAAGGCTAAAAACAACTAAGGAACTTTCCTTTGAGCTCACCTTTCACATTGCACTTGAAGGTTTGGCTCACTACTCCTGTGTTGTTTTCTTTCTCCGCCGGCCACTCATAAACATAGACTGTAGTCCGAGAGGATCCAGCATCGAGGACTATTCCATACTGGGGATTAAGAAAGAATACATTAGATAAAGAAACAAACAATGACAGCTTAAATGCCCATATGCAGCTGCACTTCACTGCACCACCAGACATTTAGAAAATGCATGCACAGTGTATTATTTGCAAGAGAGATTAATTTGAGTGTTAAGCGCTTAAGCATGAATCCAACACCCAAGCACAGAATGAATCTGGCTGCAAACCAAGGAACATGCTACATATCTTCAATAATTAACTCAGTGGAGATGAAGAATGCTCATCTCCTTTCAGTATCAGGTTCAAAACCCGCACTGACAAACAGATAACGCTATGTTAGGATCTGGTTTTGGAGCAAGTTAATTTCCCTTTATCCCAGTCCATTCCCTGAACACTGAAGGGTTTGATATCTAAGCACTGGCTTTAGATTCAAGGATGCACAAGGGATCCATAAAGCTCTGAGCTAAGAGGTAAAGTACCTAACAGTTGACAGTAAGAATGATGTAACAAGTCTGGTTCTTTCCTAATTGCCTCATAAACCTCCCCCTTTGAGAGTTTGCCTCTGAGAACAGGCTGTGCCAGAGTATGAGACAACACAGAGGGAAAGAGAACCAATATTACCCCATGATTATTTATAAAATAAATAAGAGATGTTTAAATTACTTGCCCCAGGTCCTTTGGACTCTGGGGTTAAACACAGGTTTCTCCATCCCACCCCACTGCTCACCAGACCAGTTTTTCCCTCTTTCCCATATTTTATGGAAGAAAACTGTAGTAACTGGGAAGTCAATCTCATAAAGGGGAGCAAAATGCAATTTTGGTATCCTCTTTATGATCCCTGAAAGTATGCTTAGCTCTTCCAAAGTCACCTAATTGGTAGCAGTCACACAGTATAAGGTTCATTTTTCTGACAGCTTTTTTTATTTTGAAACAGACAGATGCCCATGAGCCTGACAATTCTGAAAAATGAGAGCCTCCATCTGTCTCTGCGTAGCAGTAAGAGTCCCTGTAGCAGGCTGATAAATTGCATCCCACTGCCTCCCTGGGCAACCAACGAGTCCAACTGGGAAGGATCACTGCTTCAGGTGACAAACCACTCAGCTTCCACACCTGATTATTCCCAGCTTCTACTGAAATCCTAAAAACTCCTGGTCCCCCGGGAATACCAGCAGTACCAGTGTTTCATAGAGCACTGCTAGATAATGAAAATTTCATTTATGTTTATGCAGACAATATTTACCCTGATCCACTAAAAGATGAAAGGCTCCACAGATAGTATCAAACCATTACATCATGAGGTTCTGTTCCAGTAACTACTTAAGCAAAGATAATTTGAGTGTGTTTCCTCTCCTTGGAAGAGATGAGCACTCTGGAGGTACATAACACAGTAATGGTCAATCTGTGGACTACTAATTAAATATAGACTCAATCAGCTTAAAGTGCCAAACATAAGCTTTTAACTTGGCTACTTTTAGAGCTAACTATCATGCCCAAGGAGAGCTGGAAGGTAATGGAAGTATTTTTACCTGTTAACTATGGACTTTTTGAGGTACTTCCTCCTTCCCCTGCATTTCCCAGCCTCCTTCTGGAAGTAAGAGATTTCTATTCCAAAGAGTAGTGGTGCACTTACCTGAATCAATGTGTGACTGTAATTTTTTTTTTCTTTCTCCCCCTCTTCCTCCTCTATGTTTCCTATACAGCCTCTTCCTTCCTTAAAAGAGATGCTCATTTTTGAAGTAGTCTCTTGGTCCCATTCTAAGGTGACTCATGAAGCTCTTCAGGACTTGTGTGAGTTCACTGTGTGCAAACTGACCCATGCAGCTTCAAAAAGTGGTGATCAGTGAGAACTGTGCTACATGTTAGGACCAAGATTAATCTTTAACAAATCAGAAATGACATAGGATGCTGCATCTTAAGAAGGTGAGAGAATTCTACAAGCCTTGTCTTAGCAGGCTGCCAAAGACAAACTAGCTGGATTAAAATTTTTTATACATCTTAGATTTCTGTCCAAGTTGCACCTTTGGCTACCCTTTAAGGAAAAGCAATGCCTTCCTGCTTTGAAATGCACTGTGGGAGCATTTCATAATAAGGAAATAAGGCAGACCCTTATTCCAGGCTAGCAGCTATTAAAGAACAGAATTACTTTTTCTCCCTTCTTTCCTTTCTACTTCAACTGTCTCACTGAGTATTTCCATCATCTCAAAGGC
The DNA here is from genome assembly GCA_013399455.1 of Anthoscopus minutus. Taxonomy (NCBI): domain Eukaryota; kingdom Metazoa; phylum Chordata; class Aves; order Passeriformes; family Paridae; genus Anthoscopus; species Anthoscopus minutus. Next base: position 378,712 of record VWYI01010123.1, on the reverse strand, counting down.
CTGGTCAATCCCTAATATCCATGAACTGCACCATCTACTCAATTGTCTAGATAAGTCATACAAGACAGGGAGACAACATTGACCCAGAAAAGCTTCAGGGTTCTATTTTCTCATCCAGAAGAAAAGGTGGAAACAAAGCGACTTGAAGGAAAATGCTTATTATGGGAATATGGCTATGTAGGCATATACCGAAGAGCAGTAATCCCAACAGATAAGCAAGCACAAGCCCCAGGATCAATCATCTTTTAAGCCTGAGTATCATTCCAATAGGAGGACGTAGAGATGCACAAACCCTTAAATCAGACACAGTTATGATGGGTCATCTGCCTTCCAGTCACTTTGGAAACTGCCAAGAGAAGCTAACAAGCTAAACCAATTACAGGGAAGATGGAGGTCACAAAAGTGCATCTCTACTAGATGCATGCTTCAACTCAGCTATATAGGTTTGAACAATATTTTATCAAGTACAACATCCACAAACAATGCAACACTTCCTAAGAGCCAAAAGAGACATGAAAAATTTAGGTATTGAAAACTGTAGCACCTCAAAGGGCAAATTAAAGAAATACAGTAATGAAGTGGGTTTTTTTCTCTAGGGCTCACAAAACAGCACTAGGCAAAAAGATTTTTTTGTTTCTTTGACTGGTGCAAAGGCTTATTACATTCAGCACTACCATCATTTACAATTGCAGACTTCTCCACTGAGGCATTTGTGTTTTCTTCATCACTCTTCTCACTTCATGGTGTGTATCAGTGAATCATGAGTTCTTTCAGTCCCCCAGCCTCATGCAATGGGCAGGCCCTTCCTTCACTAATCACTGGCTCAGTCTTCAGATAATCCAGCCAGCAAGGATCCAAAACATTCAACTTTGCAACAACAGCTTAAAACTATTGGCATATAATAACATATAATTTATCTCTTGTGCCACAATGAATGCTCTCAATATACATCTTGGGAAAGAGCTTTTATCCCACAGGTAACACAAACAGTAGTAACAGAAGAACGAGGCCATTTGCAAAAAATAAACCTGCTTTCATCATGTTGTTGCCATAATTAATTTTTATCAACCATTAAGTTCAGGACACTGTCATTTCCAGGCTCCATCATATCAGCCAGGCACTGGAGGCTTTCACTGGTTTACCAAAGTCCTCCTTCTACCTGTGAATTTCTTTTGAATGTAAATTACTCACTGAGGACAATTTAGTGTCTCAGGAATCAGACACAAGGTCCTCCATATAATCTGTGTAGGCAGGCTTTTACAACCAAAATCCAAAGCCAAGGCACACCCAGGAGAGGAAATACCAGCCTTCTTAGAGAAGCAGCTGTGAAGCCGCTGTGATTCAGTAAGCAAATCTCCCTAGTCAAACCAGCTCCAGATAGTCCAGGTGGTTCCAATGCTTCCTCAAAGAGTAAGGTAAACAGTTTTATCATTCTGAATGTGAAACTGAATTAATGACAAACACAAGAGCTGTGTAGGCTGTTTTTCAGGCAGTGGCTTCAGCCTTGTCCTGGCTTCAGCTGGGATACATGTCAGTCCAGGCTTGCCTTGCATGAAAATTGGTGGGATGTGAGGCTGCTGCAAGCAGCCAACTGGGGCTCAACAGAACACATACTTGAGGGAATGTGGCCCCTTGCACTATCCCAGCCCACACCCCCTGCCACACCACACACATACAACGGGTATCAGAATTACAGTTTTATCCCATTGTCTGACTCACACACCACCAAATGATTCAGACAAAGCCAGAGGCGTTTATAATCACAGGAAGTGCAACGAGGCATTAGCCTATCATTATCAGTATGTGAATTATCCAGTTAAATACAGATGCAGTTGGAAAGGTAGAAGGGGCTTCAAAGAGAAATCTGACAAGAGGATTGTGGGAAGAAAGCAGAACTCTACATGAAAGGCTGCACAGCTTCTCAGAAGCGTATTTTCTATAGCCTTTCCTCGGTTGTGTACATCTCTCATTGAAGAACCTGCACACATGTTCTACAGCAGAAGGCAAAGCCTGATCTTCAGAATTGCTCTGCCCCCCTCAATGAAGTTAGTTTGCTTCTGTTAATATCCAGCAAGTGCCAACATGTGGGAAAGGATCAAGCGCTTACTTGGAGCCCAAATGATTTTGATACACAGGAGCAATTTGCAAAGATGTCAGCATAAACTTTCCAGCTGTGCTTGGGGACAGAATTTAAACTCTGAGTATTTCCTACTTCAAAATTATTTTTAAATTACTTCCAATCTCTGGCAAAACTGAAAAAAAAAAAGGGAGTGAGTTATTCTCCCCATTTGGCCTTTCAGTCCTGAAGACATTGTGCAACAGCCACCACAGAGGGAATCAAGAAATACTTCTCCTGCTTTGCCACTAACTCTTTATCAATTCTTTTTCTCTCAGCTTCAATTTTCATACAATGATATGATTAAATATTAATTTATGGCTGTAAGCTCATTTGAGTCACCCCATAAAAATGAGTTTAGAAAGACACATTATTAAACATCGGTTCAAAACATTGTTCTCCTTCCTGAGGTATCCTGCGACTTACCTTAAGCCCTGGAGAGAGGCTCTGTTGCTGATTTATCTGAATCACTGCAATAGCAATAACAAGAACTATGCTAAGAAGAAGGAACACTTGGGCAACAACACTCGGGGTTCTGGTGAGCATCCTGAAAGTACAAAACAGGAAACACTTAGGGAATTTAAAAGGATTTGGCGATTCTGCCTTAAAGCCTGAAGCCCCGAATCAGCTGAAACCCATGAAATCTAATTTCATCAACAGAATTACCTGGTGTAAATTCCATCTCCTCCTCAAGAACAGCCTGGTGTTTTGCAGCCACTAAGTTTGCGGTGTCTGTACTGTCATGCTAACGATGTCAGATTTCACCCTCATCCCGCCTGTTTTCCAGGGTGCCTACGTGTAGGTGCCTGCTCGCCCCCTCCCACGCTTGAGGAAACGCGGGCTGTGGGCAGGCAGGCCGGGGTTGGTGCTCACCCAGCGCTCCCCTGTGCTCCTACAACACAGGCACAACCACGGATTTGCAAGAAAACACCAAGAAGACACCCGAGGGAGGCTGCTCCACGGAGTGCAGCTGGATGTTTCTGCCAGAGATGCAAGGTCGGTGTCTTCAAGAGTTACAGGCTTCTTTCAGCAAGAAAAAAAATTAGAAAAATAAAAAAGGAGGTTTTAAGAACGTTAAAGTAGGCGTCTTTCTAAGTGCTGACGAAGTGTGTGTGTGTGTGTGTGTGCATGTTCCTATTATTATCACTCTGCACATAAAATATGCACTTTAACTCAGAGATTTTGCAATGAAAAGTTACTAAATCTAAGTAAATCTAACACGATTATGTTGGACAAACCCTAAGGTGGCATGAAACATGGATACTAACAATAAAGCTATTTATGTGTTCATATCCTCTAGAAGAGCTTCCTAGAATTCAAATGTGGTTCACGTTTCCTGGAACTTCTGCTCATCCTTTTCCATGTCTCTGACCAGACATCTCTTAATCCCAAGAGATCGTTCAGTACCTCTGAATAACAATCCACACACCAAAAATCCTTATGCTTGCCAGGGGTTGAGGAAGAAAGGGCAGCTGGAGGGATATGGCAAACTTAGAAGTGTCAGAGAAATGCAACAAGGAGAATTTGCCTGCCTTTTTTATTTCATAAACCATTTGCTTTGGCACAGAAAAATCAATGTAGCCTGGCACATCCTGAGTCACATCTCCTAATTCTTCCATATTGATTTTTTAACATACCAGTGGCTACTCAGGACTATCCTGCTATTTCAGCAATCACCAGTGCCAACCTCCGCTGAGGACAGGAGCTTAAATGTGGTCTCCAGTCCATGGCCAGAGCACACTGGGTCAGCCCCATTGTACCTGCAGTACATGATCTTGTCCTTAGCTCCAACCAGAGCCTGAGAGCTGAGGGAGAAAGCAGAATAAATGCTTCTCACACAGCTTCCCTTTTCTAAATCCCATGGGCTCTTCAGCCTGGGTACCCATGGTCCAACATCTATGTCCACATTCAAATGAGAAGAAAGAAATTTGTTTTGTTCTGGGACTAGCTTCACACTGCGCTTTGCCTACGGCTACTGCTTTCCTTCTTTATCTTGCTATTTCTGTTGTGAAAACTATCCAAAAGCCAAAGATTGGCTTTTGGAAACTCTTTTGACACATCTTACCTCCAAAGCATCATTTTTTACATTCATTAACTCCCCTTTCTAAATCCATATGGGCTCCTTGTTTACTGCCTATCTACTCTTCCAATACTTTCTTGGCTTGGTAATAGTTTCATCATCTTAATAATCAGTCAGTTTAAAGAGAAAATTACTGGCACCATTGATGATCTGTTTACTTCTTTTCATTGCTTTACTATCTTGAGACACTGAAACATTATGTACACAGTGCACAAATTATAAAATGAAATCTTTATTTTATTATTACAAAATATGTTAACACCTACACCGTAACCCACAGATAATGTCAGGACATACTAATTAAAAATATTTATACAGATCAATTCATTTTTGAAAGGAGAGAGCAGATTCTTGACTACACATTTATGAATAACCATCTGGATAAGATACTTTAGGGGAACAAAAAGTCATTTTCTTTAGCTTTCAATTGTAAATGGATGTATCTATATGTTAATGAAGCGACTGAAAGAGAACCTAATATATATCAGTCACCAAATATATATCATCAAAGCACTGGAAAAAAACAAGTCATCATCAAAGAAAAAACATGCAGGACAAATGACTTTGAAAAACCAGAGCATTACTAAAAAACAAAGCAATAATGACTATTAGACTCTTAACACATAAGTTTTGAATTATTAAATATTTTCTGCTCTCATTTCTGGAAAATAGAAATCTTGGTTTGTTGAATTTCCAATGTGCTTCCCTGATAGTGGGATTTATCTTCATCAGAGGTGATTTTTCTCTTTTCAAAAATCTTTTTTGAGAGGAGCATAAGGGCAGATCACTTAAGACATTCCTCATACAATCTTAACTTACATCAGCAATCAGGACAGTTTCATCAGAGATAATCTGCAAATCCTGATTTACACAATAGCCTCTGTATCAAAAGGGCACCTTACACCCTGTGACACCTTGAAGTCATCACACAGCTGCCACCTTTGCTCTTGCCACATAACTGGATCAGAAGCACAGGGCTGTGTTTACCTATGGCTACACTCAGATCTAAGCCTCACACCAGGCAATACAGTCACATTTGCCCATTCAGTGAAATCTGTAGAGATGTCAGAGAGGAGTTCATTTCACTCCACAGTTTAAACCTTAAGGTAAGGAACTCTTGCTGTTGTTGTGCACTTGTTGGCAAAAAGACAAATAGAAGGTGTTAACTGAGTATCAAAACCCAGTTGCATTGCAAGAAATGGCACAGAGACCCAGGTAATTACGCTAGGCCACATGTGAGCTCATGAGCACATGGGAAGGATCCCTTTCTTCACCTTGCCTGCAGGTAAAAAGAATTCCTGCCTGCCTGCAAAGGAAAACAAACTCAACTTCTTTGTGCCACCAACATTTTAACTAAGTTAAATGCACACCTGTGCTGAAATTCCTTTTCCCAAGTAACTTGAAACACCAAACCCACTTCTTTTAGGTACTGACCTGTTTTTTCTTAGGGTGGCTAAGCATGCACCTTTCTTTACGCTATACCTGAGAGATACAAACACGTTGCCATTTATTTCAGACGAGGTTGACAGGTGAATGTTTTAAGTGCTGCGGGAAAAACAAACAAACAAACAAAACGCCAAACAGACAAACAAACAAAAAACCCACAAAACAAATCTGACACTAAAACCCCAACATCCACAACACTTTAAACCCCATGATGAAAATATGCGAGTTTTCACATGCCTCTCTTCAGAGGAGAAATTAAGTAAAATCAAGCAAATGAACACAAAATTGCGGGTGGAGCTTTTCCTCAGCTCACCGCCGTCCGGGGTGATAAAGCTTCACATGATGGCTATAATTAGCGAGAAAAAAAACATATTATCCCCCCAAAATAATTTTTTCGTCGGAGAGACAGAGCGACAGCCCCGCCGCGTCGGCCGGGGCGGCAGCCGCCCACCCACTCACCTCAGCCGACCCTGGCCCGGAGATCCCGGCTCCCACCACATCCCAAGGTTCCTCCGCAAGCCGGGCTTGCCCGCCCGGTCCCGGGATGAGAAGCGACTCAGCCGGGAGCCAGCTGAACCCTCGGAGCGGCTGCGAGCTCCTCTCTCCCGGGGGGATTTGTGGAGTCACCGGGTTGGTGCCCGCCCTCTGCTCCTGTATTTAGATTGATTCCATCCTGAATAGATGGAAAACAAACAAACGAAAAACCAACTTGCAGGTTAAAAAGAAAAAAAGAGAAAAAAAAAATCCGTATGAACTGAATGATGTGGAGGGAGGAGATCAGCGGCGAGTGGGCGCACCCGAGGCGTCACGGCAGCAGGAGATGCGGCGGGGGCTGTGCCCGGCGGGGGATGCACCGGGGAGCGGGGCTGGGAAGGCTCCGGGTTTGCACCGCAGAAGCCCCGGGGTGGCACGGCCGTGCCTCCCTCCCCTCCCTCCTGCGGCGGCTCCCCGCTTTCTGGAAACGCCGCTCGGGATTTGACGGCAGCTGCTGCGGCAGGGTGTTGCTGGCCGCCCCTAAATCACATTACTCAATTCCCTCCCAAAGCGAGGGCAGAAGGGGGTTTGTCTAGAGGTGGGTGTAAGAATTCCTGCGTCTTCTAAAAGGAACAGGTGCTCTCTCAGGAAAGCATTTCTCAGACCTCAGAAATCAGCAGTCCCTCCAGTCTTAGAGCTACCTTCCCGTCCAGGTTTTAGAGTACAGGCACCACTTATTTTGTAGTTTTACTGGAGCTCTTGCCAAACCTTGGCTGCCCAGTGGACCTAGCACTTTCCCGGAAGCAGCGTCACAGATCCTACCCTGTCCAACCTGTGTGGTCAGCTACAGCCAAGGATCATCCTACAGCATGCAGGATGGGTTTGCCAGACATACGAACTCTGGAAACACAGTGAGGTGGCTTAGCCACCATTTGCTCCTTGTTCTAGGATTCAGAGACACATAATGTAAAAATCCAAATGCACCTCTTTGATTTTTTTCACAAAGATCTTGAACAATTGCAGCATCTTTGATTTTTAAATAAAGGAGAACAAGAAACCAGCTGTAGCCTTGTGAACCATCTGCAAGCATCTTTTCAAAATCTACTCATTTTAGGAGCTCAGGCAATTTTCTCTTTTTGATGACAGCACATTATTAAAACTGATTTAATGATGATCTTGGGAGATCAGTACAGTTATTTCTAGCACATAAAGACAAAGCCTCCCATCCCTCCTGATTGCCTGTCTGTTGCATGTAATTTATTTCTTTTGTATTATTTCCATTCATGTGGCATATTTTTCTTCTCCCATCCAAATGTATTTAAGGCCCTTGGTCCAACTGACTGCATTGCTCAGTCACCTGAATCTGCTCAGGTGTCCATTTAAAATGACAAATGAGCTGGATTGCTTACCCCACAGAAAAGCTTATTATTTTTATACAATCAAACATTAATATTTTGAAATAGAAAGTAAGATGTCAACTAGTCCTACACCAGTGACTAAAATTTAATGCTTGCAAAGAGAGAAAACCTTCCCTTCTATATCATCTGCTTCTATAAAAACAGACATACAAGATTGTTCTCTTTCTGTACCATTGCCAAGAGCTGGGCTGTTGCATGAGCTGCTCTTCTTGTGACTATAATTGCCACACTAAAATCATGACAGCAGCATAAGTGATACGGTCTATAAAATTGCTCAGCTGGTTCAAAGTCCAAGACACTGCTCCAAAATCAAATGGACTAGAAACAAGATTCTCCTCCAGGCATGCCCAGTGCCTGTGTTTCATTGGTTCTTCTGCTTCAGTCCAGGGTATCCACTGCTTTATCTTCTTGTTTTCCTAAGCCTTCTTCTTGGGCTTTTCTTCAGTTTCTTCCTCAGCCTGGTCCACCCTTTTATAGTTCTCTTCTCCTGATCCTCCATCCCTTCCTCACTCCCAAGGCATAGATTGAGCTGGATGCCATTTTCCCAGCCTGCAGTGCACACACCTCTCTCCATCATCCTCTTTGCTACAGCACCTTTTCCTTCTCCCCCTTCAAATATCCTTGTTCAAATGTACTTAGTGTAACTAAATGTATTGATTTGTTTTGCTTGGACAAATCTACCCCAGGTGTCCATTTAAAAATGACAAATGAACTGGATTGCCAAGTCTCAAGGAAAAACTTATTGCTTTTGCTGCCATTGAGCATGAATATGTGGAGTAAAAATACCATGACTGATATTGGCAGATTCTTACATGAGTACCAGTGTCTGTGATCAATAGCAAGTCTCTAGAAACAAAAACATTAGGGATATGAATAGATATTTGTTACAAACACATTTCTCCAATGCATTTGTGCTATTATGTTTCCACAGGACACACAGCATATTTCCATACGGAGTGACAGCAGCAACATCAGGAGAGGGGATGGATGATTTATACATCCCAAGACACCATGGAACTGCATCTTTTCCTTGTGTAATACTCATACAGCGTTGGATGCTGGAATATCAAGAGGCCTCAAAATATCTTCTGACAAGACAGCAAAGGGTGAAATGGGGAAAAATCTTAATGTAAAAAATGGAGGTAAGAAGACACTGGTGGCTGCAATAAGTTGTGTGGTATTTTGACAGTTCATAATAATAAGACCCATCCCTCATTTCTGTGCATTCTTTGCAAGGCCCAGTAAACAGAAGGCTTCTCCTCTTCATCCAAAGCTTTTTGCACCATTTGTGTTGCTTTTTGCACAGCCTTTTCCACCATTTGTGTTGTCAGCAGGTTGATGTGATGCCGTTCAGCAGGTTGGTGTGATGCGCTTCAACTCAGCTCATCACTTCCATCGATCTTCCTGGATACATTCCTCCTGGGACTTTTCCTCAGGGTTGACAAGCACCCTTCATTCACAATTTCTGCTCCCAAAGTCTGCCTACCTTCATGTTCACCTCTACACCTCAGGATCAGCTGTGACAAATGGCAATCCAGGCAGAGGTGTCTAAAGAATTTGGATCTCTCTGGGCCAGTATGAGCCAGGACATTAAAATTAGGCCTTTTTTTGTGACTAACATGTCAGGCAAAACAGGCACTTCTGTTTGTTTCAGACAAACAATCTACATATTATGCATCCAAAGCACTGCAACAAAGATGGTGAAGGGTCTGGAGCATAAGTCCTGTGAGGAGCAGCTGAGGGAGCTGGGGTTGTTTAGCCTGGAGAAGAGGAAGGTGAGACCTTATCGCTCTCTAGAACTACCTGAAAGGAGAGTGTAGCCAGGCAGGGCTTGGTCTCTTCTCCCAAGGAACAAGTGATAGAACAAGGGGAAATTATCTCAAGTTGTGCCAGGGAAGATTTAGATTGGATAACAGGAAAAATTCCTTAATTGAAAGGGCTGTCAAGCACTGGAACAGGCTGTGCAGGGAAGTGGTTGGGTCACCACCCCTGGAGGTATTTAAAAAACCTGTAAATGTGGCGCTTAGGGACATGGTTTACTGGTGGATGTGGCAGTGCAGGGTTAACAGTAGGACTCAATGATATTGAAGATGTTTCCAACCTGAGTGATTCTATGACAATAGCAGCATACTGTGTGAATTGTCAAATTTAGGAAGATAGCTGTCCAGACTTTCAAGCAAGGAAGTCACAAACCTCATGTGGACTCTCCATTTAGACAAATGTTAGATGCAATTCTTTTCAGAGATTATGAATGCAGGTAGTTTTTTTCTTACACCATTGCAAAACTGATTTTTAATAGTCTTAAAGCATCTGCTGCCCTATAGTTTTCTATCATTACTGATAAACACCACCACCGTACCCCCATAAAGAACCCATAAAGTAAATTCATAGCTATGGCATGAGAAATTCAGTTTGTGTAGTGCTCATACATTCTCATAGATTGCTTTTGAGATACTCTCATTATTTGGAGTAATGGTTGGATATAGACATGGCCTTGTCTCTTTCAGCATTTCACTGAGGGCTTCTTTGAAATACCTTAGACAGCTATTTGTTGTTTTATGCTTTTATTCCTGTACTGGAGCACTAAAGCTAATGATGTGTCTTAGATTTAGTTTCTGAATCTTCTGCCTCATACATATGACTGTACTGTAGTAACAATTTTTTGGTCCACATCATCTTGGGAGGCCTTGAAATAAATAAAAATTTCATTCTGAGGCTGAAGCAAAAAAATTTCTAATTTATTTATTTCCTCTCCTGAGGCTTAGAGCTTTATACTTTGCCTCTCTTGTCTTAAGAATCAAGAGCTGCTTCAATCAATTAAAAACCCTCAGGACCAGCCTTCATCACATGGTTATGAGCCAGCACAAGTTGTAGGCATGTAATTAGGGCAGCAGATTGCTGGGGCAGCAGAAAAACACAGCCTCTGTCTATTTTGCTATGCCTGAGTTTTAGCAAGCCAAATGAGCTGCCGTGGCAGGAGAGGGTGTGTGCCAGCCATGCTGTGCTGCTGAAAGGAGTGGTGCTTTCCAGGAGTAACAGTGGCTGCTCCCATTTCTTTCCTCCCTGCCCTTCAGCTGCAAGCCAAGCTCATGAAGCTTTTCAGCAAACTCATCCCGTTTTTTTGTAGCCATGCCTGTGAATTCATTTGCTACGTCCTGACTTATATATCCCATTGTCATAAAAGCAGACACAGGAATCTGACAAATACCATTTTCTTACAAGAAATTCACTGTTGGACAAGAAGACACGCACCACCTCCAGTGAATTTATCCAGGGATAAATTTACAGAAACTACTCCTTAGGATTTAATCCTTAAAAAATTGGTGAGTGAAAAACTCGTCAACATGGAAGATTTCTGTGCAGTTGACAACTCTAAATGAATGTTTCACTTTCCATGGCTCAGAAGTAATTGCTGACAAATTTCTAGTTCAGGAGAAGAGATTTACCCACTATGTTTTCAAAAGGTGGTATGAAGTAGTCCTTGTAGCAACATTTCTGTCATGTTTTTGTGCTCTTCCAGGAATGGATCAAATCGGCTGAATAATTCTAAAATTCCTATATAAAATCCTTTCTATTGCAACTCCATACAGGCCAGGTTATCTCTTTCAGTAGATCTGTGGGTGAAAAAAGTTCTATTACAGCTCTTTCCAAGTTCATCTGCCAGTACTGTTCACTTTTTGCTTTGTTTTCCTAACTCTGAGCTAATATAACAAGTTCTGTTTTTCTTTCCATTCACTAACATTAAACTGCAGTTGTTTGGGCCCATTCACAGGCTCAGAAATGCAGCTGTAGCCATTAAAGTCAGTTGTACAGAACAAGAAGACTGGGGGAGAAAACAAGCAGCACACGGAAGAGTAGAATGATCCCTATAACAGTAATTCTAACAACCATTCCTAATTTGCAGACTCACCCTTATGCAGTTCCTGCTCGAATATAGCCTGCACTAAACAGCTTGTTTTCTCACTAACTGAACAAATACAGAGACACTTAATTAAATGCCTGGTTTCATTCCAACAGACTGAAAAGCTTTCTATTATCCAGTACTGGGGAAGAGAACTTCTTGCTTAATGGAGTGCAAGGCCGGATTTGGTGGAGGGTATGAAGTGCACATTGATTGGGATGTTCCTACAGCTTTGACTGTGCTTCATTATCTTCATTCACTTTTGCAGCCACAAGTACAGTATCATCTCAGTTCACTAGTAAATAATGCACCTGACGTGACAAATGCATCCAGTTTTTGGTATATCTGTGATTTTCTTTTTTTTCTTCTTTTTCATTCCTTTTGTCTCCATTCTGCTGCCCTGAGTGTCTATGACCTACAGAAGGGCATATCACACTATCACACACACCATTTTAGCGCTGGCTGATGGCTTTGTGAACCTTCCAGGTGGGTTTGTATCTTGACTCAGCCCTGGGTGAAAGTGAGTGCCAGAAACAATCTAACATCTAAACGACAGAGGTCCTGCCTGCAGCTGAGTCTGTTATGGTGCTGCTGAGCAGTCAGCCCTGCCAGCCACAGGATGTGTTGTGCATGCACAGCAAAGCCAGACATGTTAAAGGCAGCTGCTGCATTGGCCAGCCTCTCATGAGAATCCCGTCTCTGTCAAATGCTGAAGTTACTTGCTTGGCCATATCAGTCCTAGAAGCACAAAATAAGAAGGGTGATAATTTCATACAGATGCTTTGAAAGTTGGTGTCAATTTGCCTAGATGTTTGTTTCTTTGCCTCCCTCAGTCAGATTTCCTAATGGTACCCTGTCCCACCATTCTTCCTCCAAAGCCAAATCCACTGTTTGGCCCCCCAGCACGGCAGTCATCCTGCACCATCTCACCTGTCTTGCTTTGCTCCTCACTCAGGCTTCTTCAGCTCTTCCCACTGGTTTTGCTGTTCTGGTTTTCCTCCTCCAGTGACTCACACATGTAAGACCTCTCTGCAAAGTGTTCATATCTACCAATAGTAGCAGATTCCTTTAAATAAATTCAGGACCAAAAAAGTCCTCCTTAAAAAAGCATATGCATACACTGAATAATCTGTGCCAATGGACAGGGCACTCTTCTCTGATCTTTCCCCAGTCATGGTCTGTCCAGAGAGCTCTCTGAGGGAGGGATTATCTGTGAAGTGGCAGAGGCATGGTGCCAAGAACAGTGGAGCCCTCATTGGGCCAGGGTACAGGATAGAACTGTGACAAAATACATTAATCATCATAAATGTGAAGCGGGGCTCCATGAAATCACACATACTTTTAGTCCAGCTGAATTAGATTAAGGTCCACGAGCACAGAAGCTGACCTCCCTGGGCTCACTTTACATCAGTGCAAAAAATTATCACCCGCAGGAAAACAAATCACCTCTTCTGTGGCAAGAACCGATTAGCTTCATTTTGCACTCTGTATATACAGCTCTTTACATAAACCTGTCTGTGCAAGGTATTACATGTGAGAGGCTGCCAGGCATGTATTTTCATGTTGACTTCTATCTGCTCAGCAAGGCTAGCTGTATTTTAGGACTGTGCCTCTGCCTACTTTAATACTGTATTTTTCAGTTTGATTCTCTTTCTTCAATTTGACCCCACTTTCCAAGGCTAATACAAAAGAACTAACAGATGTACAAGATCAGACAGAAGGTGGATCTGCCTTCTTTTTAAGCATCAGTAGGAGCAGATGTTGATGAGAAGGCTGTTGGGACATGGCTACCACATGTAGATAATTCCTCTGAAATACCCTCTCAATTGCTGCCATCTCAGGCCTTAGAGACTCCTTGAGCCAGATGTTATATCTGGTCTAATAGCACCTCATGGGCCTCTCTGCCCCGAATGTATTGGATGGCTTTTGGAGCAAATGCTTGTGCAGCAGGCAAATCCACAACGTGCCTGTCTGTTTCTTAAAGGTTCAAATGGAGCTTGAATGCCAGAAGGGATCTGGTTTTTAATCAGCTTATCTCTCTCAGCAAGCTCCAGACTTGCACAGAGAAACATCAAAAACAATTTTTTTTAAATTATCTGAGACATACTTAATTCTTCCATAAACTTAGATGCTTATACAGTTTTATAACTGTTGGGGCTTTCTTTAGGGTATATTTTTGTTGGTCTACTGCTTATGAGAGGGTTATTAGTTTTAGTGTTGAGATGAGAAATGAAAACATGAATTGTTTTCAATGTCACTGCTTTAAATTATTAAGTCTGTTTGTGAAAGCCCAAGTAAGACTAGAAAAGTCTGTACATTAATAATTTGATATTGAACTTTAAACCCCTCATGGACTCTCTGAAGGAGCCTGGTCAGAGAACTCTGGGCTCCAACAGCATCATAGGCAAAATCTCAATGAGTGTATGTGGCTTTGCTGTGCATGAAATGTCTTTTCATGGGGTGTATACAGCAGCAAAAAGAGCTTCATTGGAGTGTGATGGGGTACAGAGGCTTTTTGCTGGCTCCCTGCACAAGCTGGATTTCATCAGTACTAAACTGTCTCATAACCAGCTTAATTACATGGGTCACTTTTACAGCTTTACCTGGGCAGAGCTGACCCAAATGTGAATTTCAAACTTCACATCTTTTTAGGAGTCTGACTGTCAGCAGCAATTGCCCTGGGCCTGACCTGTGACTCACATGCCACCTCCTGTAGGTCCCTCTGACCACCCCTTCGTGTTTCTAGCAGACTTGAGCTCACACGAGGTACAAATTTGCGAGACTTTTAGACAACACAACACATGAGAAAATCGTGTGAATTAGAGGCTCCCAGAGTCAGAATTTAACAACCAACAAGAGATAAAGTCTCAGCCTATACACTCTGAGAAACATAAGATTTGCTTTTGCATTAAATTATATAAATTTGTATGACTCTGCATAGACTTTTAGAACAACCTGATCTTATGAAGAAATTGCATCTGTTCCTGAATACAGTTACAAGAAAATCTAGCTGGAGAATTAGACTGTTAGGGCCACCTCATCCTAGTCATAAACCAAATAAAAAATAGAGAAAGAAAGTTCAAACATTCAAGCAAACCCACAATGTTTCTATTCTGGTCTCCTTCAGAAAAGGGGCTTGCTGCTGTCACCTGGGAAGGGTCAATATTAAGAAACATAACACCTACTGCTGGCATGTATGCATGCCCACAGTGATCATCCACATTTATGCCACTATTCATCAAAGGTGGCAGACTGGAAATGAAGGGACTGCTCAAATGAGAAGTGCTCTCCTGAATCAGCAAGCTCCCAGTGAAATATATGGAGTCAGATTCAGAGGCAGCTTGCAGAAATTAGGCCAGTGGCAGCTCTCCATTGCTGACACAATGTGCATGTTTATTGAAGAAGCAAGTGGGAATAGAAGTAGTACAGCATGTCCAGGGCAAAGAAAAGCATGTTTGCACTCAGCACATCAGGCAGATCACCAAATGATTGTTCTGTGAAGATACAACCTCTTTACTGCTGCCAAGGGCATGGAAACTTGGTATTATGAGAAGCAGTTCTCATTAAGCACCTCATATTTCTATAAGACAAAAGTGACAGAAAATGCACAGCAGATTTGTTGCTCTCAGTTCCTTCAACTCTTTTCACTCCACTTCCCTCCAGTACCTGTCTCATCCCTTTTACCTGGAGACATCCCAGTACACTTTGCAAATCAGTAGCAATTTTGCCCCATTTAGATCCGGGTACATGAAACAGAAAACCCACACATGAGAGAATGTAATATTTTCTAAGGCTTCTGTTAGAGTTGTTTACAGTTACCCCTTTCTTCCAGAGCAAATGCAGTTGATTTTTCAGAACTGACAGCCCACTGACAAACTGGTTGGTTGAGACCATAGGATATTCATTCTTCTGAAGTCAAATTCTCTATTGATTCAACTCTACTGACTTTATTGAATTCTGTAGTCATAAATTTTACAAATCTAAACTTCACAGACAAAATTCTCCCATTCTTTGCAGATTTTTTTCATACATGGAAGGTAACAGTGTGGACTAATTAGTTTATGCAACAAATTCATATAACTCTTTTTCTTTACTGATAGTTAAAGTTGCTTCTGGTTACATTCTCTCCCTAAGGCTGGAAATGATACACAAAAGAAGAGTCTTGTGTATTCCTCTTTTCATTCATAATAAAAATGACATTGAGGTCTCTTCATAAAATGAAAATTTCATTACTGACTACTGTGTCTGTTTTCTGCAGAGACTTTTTAAAAACCTCTTCACCTAAAAGTGTTTTCAAAAATCAGTCTGCTGTTAGGAGGTGAAAATTTGTCAATGGTATTGGTGTTTTTTGATCAAAATTTTTATTTCAAATAAAAAGTATCTTTTTCAGCAAAAATGACATTAAATCAGTCCACAGACATATGGTGAGAATGGTCTGAGTTCAACAGGAAAGACTGAAAGTGCTTCCCCAGCCTTCCCCTCACAATAGTTAATTGCTGGTTTGTCACAACATTGTTTTGGGAAATGGAAAATGTCTATGTCAATCCTCACTGAGGGAGACAATAACTGGATCTGGGTATCTCATGCCATGGAAGACAGCTTTTAACAGACATTCTTTTTGTCAAAAAGGATAAAACACCTGCCATCTGCTTAGCTTCAAAGGGTGATTTTCCTTTGCCAGTTCCCAAAAAATACCTTGATACCCTTTTGGAGGAAAGGAGGACAAGCCACCCGTGCTGAATGGAACAAGGTGGTTCTCTGTGAAACAAAGTTAAGATCTTCCCTCCTGGAGACAAACAGGAGCTAAGACCTACTCCTCTGTCTTTTTCTCTTTTTTCTGTGGCTGCCATTTCTGAGGAGGATGTCATGGAGTTGCCTGTTTGGAGGCACTTCTCTGCCTCCATGCACAATCCAGAGAGCCACAGGGACTAGCTGATGGCTGTGCTCTTCATCAGGAGATAAATGTGTGGGAGATACATGGGTTCTCTGCTAGGTCGAGACCTCTACCCTTAACCACCGACTAAGTAAGGACACTAAAGGTGTCACCACAGTATCTTGTCTCTGGATACAGGTAGCAAAGAAATAGCTATGGCAAAACCTCATTTCCTTCCCAGGGTTTGTGGTCAAGGCTCTTGGGTTAGACTGGCTTTTCCAACTAATCCCACCCTGAAAGGCAATATAACGTGGTCTGAGCAAAAAGGAAAAAACACCTATTTTTTAAAAAGTGAATAAGACTTCGGCTTCCAAAAATACAAGCAGCTCTTACCAGGGTCTTTTTGTGAATGCATTTGATTTATATCTAGATCTTCAGTACAAGACTACGTGCAGCCAGGACAGAGCTGTGCCTCTGTGAATACCTGGGGGACCAGTTATTTCATATTCTTTGTGAATTGGAAAAATTTTTAAATGGTAGCTCCAGCTTGCTTAGAATACAGCCAAGCTATCTGTCCACAACACTGCCTGTATTGTGACTTGCCAGGCTGGAGATGGAAATGAATGGAGAAGAAAGGTTAATGCATTCAAGGGGGGAAGAACAAACACAGGTAGGATGGTGAGTCAAAGCTAAGAAACACAAAGATTTTGCTTCTTTCCAGGTAGTTTCCTTGCTGGTTTTAGAATGTAATTTAGACTGAGATGTTGGTGTCAGTTTGAAAAAAAAAATTCCTTTCTATGTTCCCAACAGGTGAAAGATCTGCCATGTCTTGCATTGAACCTCTGGTGGGCTCTAATTCACCTTGTGAAACCTGCTCTCAGATTCACAAATACTGAGGAACTCATGAGACCATATTCAGATACAAAACCAATCCCAGAACATTGTCCCACAGCTCTTGGAAGCTGCTGTTAACTTCATGCCAGTGGCACTTTAAAATAGAAAACCTATCCCTTCCAGAAAGAAAGAAAAGATAAATCAGAACAGGGCCTGTTGTGCAATACAACATGGCATTAGCACAGAGACAGCTGCTTAAGGTTTGGAAGCTTGTGATAAGCTTAATACCAAGCTTAGTCCACCTTCCAAGAAAGATATTTTCCAACTGATTTCTATGGGTTTTGGTTAAGGCCCACAGTGCACATGCTGTGGACTGTTCCTCTCATCCTAGGCTCTCAGAAGAAGTAAAGAAATAGGAATTAACTTAGAGAGGGAGGAAGGGTCCTGGTTTTTCCCTATTTTTGAGTTCACCAGTTCTATGGGACTAGAAACTATATAACTTCCTGATATCCTTTAATTTGATGTCTTTTTTACAGTTTTGAGAGTAGCACTGTGACACTTTTGAAACATCCATTCTCTCATGCCCAACTGGCTCCATAACTGCAAGTAATAACCTTGTTCCACTGAGGTGCAGCAAAAATACACAAAAGCTGCAATTTCTCTGATTACACACCCCTACTGTTAAAATAGCAAAAAGATCAAAGTCTAATGTAGGAAAAAAAAAAGAAAACCAGCTAAATTTTAAATTTTCTGTATTGCTGCTGCTCACGGAAATTTCCTTCTGGCAGTGGTTCAATGGTAACAGAATTGAGCAATATGCTTCACAGGAAAAGATAACAAAGAATCAATGTCTAAACAATTTCGGGATCATCTCTGAATTTGATGTCCAGCAGATTAGTTTATATCATAATGATTCCTCTGTCCTATTTTAAGCATCTTAGAGAAGAAATCCAGTTTAAACGCTTCTTTATTGGACAGAAATCAATATCCAACAAGGCAGAAATGACCTCTTCCAAATTTTGTTAATGCTTACTGTGGGAGCACTTAAAATATTAATGCCAGGGAACCCACTTCAAAATTGAGCAAATTTTAAATAATCCAGCATGGTAAAAGGAGCTTCTAACAATTCATTGAGAGAAAATAAGATTATCTGTTCCTGGGAAGAGTCTGGGAAAAGGAGATTGCCTGTTCCTTCCTTCACACAGACTGACTAATTCTGCTCTGCCTGATTGACTTGGTCTTGAGACAAGGCAACTCTCAACAGCACTTGGACATATAAGAGAATTGTTCCTATATATCTCATACATGTATGCACACATACACACACACATTTTTACATATATATATTTATATGTATGTCTATTCTTCACAGACATACATATATATATATATATATATATATCCCTGTGTGCATCAGGTATCCTCACTTGTGTTTTTGAAGTAGGGCTCCTAGGACAGTGTTGTGCTTGATTCATTCACAGCACATGAATCTTCATTGTAGTGACTGGACATATTAACATATTAACATTACAGCTACAAACACCTTAAATGATGGCCAGTAATGACAAGCTGAGTATTGCACACAGCTCTCTTGGACTGAATCATCTTTGACTTGGTTTCACCCGTCATTATACTCCTTCTTAACATTTTGCTAAAGCCCGCTTTGCTTTCACTTACAACTTTCTGATCCTTACATTAATAACCATTATAAGCTGGTGGGTTTTTTAATTCAGAGCAGCTCCAACTACCTCTGTTATACTCTGCAGATCTGCATTCCAACTTACCCATATTCTTATGTCCCCAGGGTTCATTCACTGCACTCCTCTTGCCCAGCTATCCATAAGGGTAGCTGCAATACCTTAGTGCAGTTGTGTTCCTACCTTCTGGGACCTCGTATCCAATACAGCAAAACACAATGTCTTTAGCTATTTGGAAAAATCCTCCCTCTCTTCCTAATGCACCTGAGTGGAGCACCAGCTGACTATCACACAGGTTTCCCGTCTCAACAAAAGCCAATACAGGAAAGAAAAATGAAGGCAAACTGGAAGAGAGGGATCTGGTCTGAGTCAAGTATAAAGAAGCTCACAACAGCTTGAAGAAGAATGGAAGAAATTATCTGCTTTGTTGATGTAAAAGACCGAAAACTATTCGTCTTTCATGGCCTTTGCACAGCAAAGTGCTCACAAGGGCAATGCTTTGCATCCCTCTCCCTCTCTAAACCAGAATGGATGGGGCATTCTCCTGCAAACATAGCAGGAATAAAAATGGGATTCTCCTGTCCTGATCAGCCAAGTACATTTTTATCTGTGGCAGCAGAAAAAATTAAGTGCTGTAAAAAGTCTTGCACAAACTGCACCTTAGGGGACTTCACAATCACTCTGGTTTATTACCGATTGTTTTAAATGATCCAGTGGATCACTGGAATCCCTGATGGAATGGGGAATAAAAGGGATGACTGTGTCACATGCTTGAGAGATAAAAGGCACATAGATTTATGTACTTGATGTGCCAGGACTTGCACTGAGAAATTTTGTACTGCCTAATTTAGAAACAGACAGACTCTAGTATTTTTTTCTCAATTGGAAGGGTGATTAAATTCTGAGCTAATTAAACTGCATAGTAATTACTTTGCTTGTTTTAATGTGTCCTCTAAAAATTGTACATCTGTATTTGTCATACTGGTGAGTGCTAATAAAATGCATCTCTTTTTTGCTGCTGCTGTTTTAGAGGGAACTCCTGGGGGTTCCAACACTTTGCTGCTCAGACCCATTTCTTCTGGGAGCCAGATGATCCTGGGCAGCAAAGAAGCTGCAAGCACCAGTCAGGAAAGAAGAAACTCCCAGAAAACCTGAAGAGAAGGAAATTAGTGACCAAATAAAATTCTCCTCTTTAGTTGGTGAATCTGGAAACAGCAAGAGAAGAATATTGTCTACATGAGGAGGCAACCATGTGTGTCCTGGTGTAAGGTCAGCTTGTGGCTTCGGCTGCCTGGCCCATGGAGCTGCCAGGGCTCATGTGAGATTGTTTGGATGCCTCCACTGGCTGTCACACCCTGTGCCTGGAGCAGAGTGCCTGAGCAAGGAGGACCATGGCTTGTCACTGTCCTCCTCCTTGCCATCTTTGGTCCAGCTGATGACCACAGGGCTGGTAGGGCAGAGGGGGAGAATAGCAGCCACTTCCAGTGCGTCACCCCCTCTCCCCTCTCACAGGGAAGTGAGTAAGAGTGTTTTTACACTCTCCCCTGCTCGTATCTTTGCTTGCATTTCCTCTGCGAGTCATCCCACACAAAACCAGCTCTTCCTTGGGCAACATCACCCTGCCTTTAGTGGGAGTTTGAGTGGAAATGGAGTAACAATCCACATTTGGGTTACAGCTGTGGGAAAACAACTTCATCCTTATAACAGTTTGGTTATAACCACATTTTCATATTGGCAAGCTATTTAAAGTGTGAAAGAAAATGTCTCTCTTCTGCTCAGCTGTGGTATCTTGGGCTGTGTTCCAGCCAAGGAGTGCCTGACAAAGACTCTGTATATTTCCATTAATTAAGATGCTTTAATTAACTGGGACAGCTAATTTGAATTAGCTTTAGGAATAGGTATAGCCCTCAAGAGAGCAAAGAACAGCGGCTGCAGTTAATTCAGAATAGATGAGGGAAAGCTCTGCTTTAGGAGAGGCATTCAACCCTATAGACTGATGCATCACTGGATGCACAGCTGGTAATTTAAATGAATCAGGTTTTGGTTTATTTTATTTTATTTTATTTTTTTCACACACAGTGCTTCTTTGTCCTTTCAGGACTTACTGGAGTTTTTTTCCCCATGATGTGATCACAGCTAGGTTCTTGCCTGGCCAAAAAAGATACTTTTGACAATCCTGTATTGCCTTCATATGACACAAGAACTAGAAAGAGCACCCAGGTTGTGTCTTTCCGGTGCTGGCACACAGCGTTTCTCCCAGCCCTGAGGCACGAGCAGTTCTTTCCATTACTGCCTTTTTTTCACCACACTGAGGGACCACCTGTGAAAAACCAGCACTGATGGTGACATACCGGGCTCACACAGCTTGTTAAAGCAGGGAGCAGGGGTGGAAGATGAGATCAGAAAGGCTTCTGAAGGAGCAGGAGATCCAGGACTAATTCCATAGATGATTCCTGATTCAGAATGGGCAAAAAGCCTTTCCAAAGAGGCAAGCTGGACTAGGCATGCAGAAAACAATCAGAGAAGTTTGCACAAGCACACTTCTCTCGGGAACAGAGGTGAGAGGGGGAAAAAAGTGCAGATTTTCATCAGCCATTGTAATTATTCGAGCAACAGCTTTGCATTTTTAAATCCTTGGCATGTTTATCTCTGCAGGAGGAGCTTGTTCTGCACAACAGGTAGGTTTGTCTGCAGGTGCACACAAATCTGTAGATGATTGTTCTCTACACTGAAACATGCCAGTAGGCTGGCCTGTAGAAGGATTTTGATGCTAGATACTGAAAAGAAAGTGTTCACTCTAGAGTGAAATGTTCTAGCTAACCAAAAACTAACAGCCAGGATAGAGTCCTTATCACAGATACAGGTAGGCAGATAACAGCGGCCTCTAAGCCCACTAAAACACCACTATTTTAGAAACAGCAACTTCTCTTCCTTGTACAAACAGCTGCATTTGGACATTGCTGAAAAAGCCACAGCACACTTGCTTTTTTCCCGACCCTGACATGAATCCTTCACATAAGATATGAAGCGAGATCCCAAGCCAATGACTTGGATTTCTTGAGACTATAATTCTTTTTTTTTCCCTGGGAAATACCACTTTGAGTTCAACTAACACATCACCCTATCCTAACAGAAGCATAGGTTCTGCTGGACATGCATGTAAAACATAAGACAGCAGATTAAAATATTTTTTAAGGCTTTTGCAGATCAACTGATCTAGTTTTCTCCAGGGAGCACATCAGAACAAGAACATGAAAATATGCCTCCAAATATCTCCATGGGGATAACCACTCTAGATTCAAATAAGGACATTGCATTCTCCACTTTTCACCCTGTAAAATATTGTAAACTCCTATTAACCCTAAATTAGGAACCTCACTCACTACTTGAAGGACCCCAAAGAGCTGGCCAGCATAAACATGAGACTGACAGTTTTCAACAGATTTTTCAGTTAATCATTTTTCCAGAAAACATGGATTTGTTTGGGTGTTTCTTTTCTGATGAGGAGTGGCATTTTTAGCTCTTTTGTTTAAAAATAGTCATCTATTTAAAAACCTGATTGCGGCTAAATGCACCAGGAAGGCTCCTTCAAGTAAACAATTAAGCAATTACAATGGAAGATATTAAAATAAGGTTTCTGCAATTTGATGGGATTGATTTAAGAGGGTTACAGGAAGCTGGAGCCTGCTGTTCTGTGACAAATGATTTCCCTGAGAAAACTCAGTAAGGGAAACATAATCACATAATGGAATTGATCTTGATATATCACTAGCTACTGTGTTTGGAAATCAGCAGCCCCCAGCGACCTTGTATTTAACATCTTTATTCATGAACTAGGAAGAGAAAAGGTAAACACATAAAGGATAAACCAGTAGACAAGAAGGGCAATGTCAGGCTTGTTTAGTCCATGGGGAACTCAAATGGAAAGAGATCTGATTAGGGAAGTGAATTGGGATGTTACAGGCTACCTCAGAAAACAAGTCTAATGAGTCATTTAAGGGTAGGACAGAATGGAGACCTGCAGAAAGATAGATGCAAGACAAGCAGAAGACGAAACAGAACTAATTGAAGTGAATTGAGGTTACATCAGACATACTCTTGGTGACCGTCTGACCCTAAGAGCTCTAGAAGCCCTTTGCTTTTCAAACACTGCTGCACTCAAACATCAGTCCAGATCACCAAAACAAAAAATTCAAGAGTGGAAGTGCAAACTGTGCTTTCCCACCTGCTTCGTCTTGAAAAATGTTGCTTATGGCACACTGTCACAGGCTGTCCCCTGGAGCCACTGGTAACACCAATTAGCCTTTGGGACAATTCTTGTCAAGAATTGCTTGGTGGCAAGCAGGTAAGAAAATCTGCTTCTCTCCATGAAAACCAGTGTTTTCTTGGGGCCCAAGAGACTGGCAGTGGCTATGGCTCCAAGATGGATTAATTTTATTCAGGAGTGAAAAGGAGGATCAGGAAATTCCAGGACTCTGCTCCGTAGGACACAGAAAACTGTGTCCATGAGATAAGCAAAACCAGGAAGGCTATGTGGTAGAAACCTCGGGCTTGAATTCCATGGGAAAAACTGAAGGGGCAACTCATGCAATTAAAGCAACTCTGAAATCTTTGTTCAGTGCTAAATAACACCACAGGGTGTTCATCAGGATCTGGGCTGGAGGAAGCACCAACCTCTCCGGTGAAAGGCAAAATCGGGAGATAGTCAAAGAGTCTACAGCCTTCTCAAGCAGCCTTTCCATCTACATCCCTGCCTCCCTGTGCAAAAATGCTGCTGGCAAACAAATGTAGACCGGGGTGAGTGGTACTCACGGTTTTCCAGCATCCTCCTTGCTGGAAGATGGGGAGAAGCTGCTGTCCCAGCTACGTACAGCCGGTAGGAAAATCCAGAGATGGACACAATGAGTGATGGCCGCCCGATTTGGCTTTTCCTGCCAACTGCCCAGCCTCGTATTCCCCATGGAGCGAGAGTGGCACCTGGTGGTCACATCGCCCTCGCACTAGACAGATGGATTTTTTTATTACTATTGATAGAGTGAAAATGACGGAATAAAGCAGTCGTGATTAACTAGATCAGTGACAACCGCTGGCTGCTATTAGTCTTGTAACTCATTATTTTCCAACACCCCTTGTCATTCAAGTAGTGCAAATTCACAACAGTTTTTGCAACACACCCACTGCTGAGCCTCCCTGCCCACTCATGATCCTGTGACTGGAAAGGAAAGAATGAAGACCTGTCGTAGCTGACTGAAAACGTTTGAGTGTTTATTTTTTGTTTATGTTTTTGTTGTCGTTTTATTTTGTTTTGTTTTTGCTTGTTTGTGTGTTGGTTTGGTTTGGTTTTTTTGGTGGCTTCTTCAAAAAAATGTATGTATATATTCGGGGCTTTCTCTGCAGGCAGAAATAAAATAAGTCTGTTTCCAATCAGCTACCAAATGCACATCCCTAGAGATGCTCAGGGCCACATGTGCCTTGGAAGAAAATATTGTTATTCTCCTTCTGTCTGTCATTGAGACATTCTGTGCCTCGGCAGGACACGACTTCTGTATATCCCTGCACTCTGCAAACCCTGTGAATAATAGATGTGCTCTGAGGCAGAACTTCTGCCAGTGCTGCTCCTGACATCGTTAACTTGTCTGGCAAGCTGAATTTTTGGTGCAGAAGGGCTCCTTCTGAGAGATGAACAGAAAAACAAGCCCATCCAAAACACTGAACCTAAGACAACTTGTTTCCATTGAATTCAGATCTTGTGGCTGAGTGATTTTTGTATGACTTAAGGGTGAATGCTTCATTAGAAATCAGATTTTGACAGATTGTTTGTCTCTTCTGAAAAACCAACTCCCATTGGAAGTTTTTATGCAGCTGGGCCCCTCTCTCTCCTGGACAGTGTCTTTGCTGTCTAAGAGCACCTTACTCAAACTTCTGCCTTTCCCTATTTTTCCCCAGCTGCACCTTTCCTAGAATTCACAGGAACGTGTGGTCTCAGAGATCAATACCTGTCTGCAGGCTTGGTGAGAGTTGCCCAATGTGTTCAGCAGTCACCAGGATGGGCAGTGAAGGATGCACACGCTGGTGTGGGCACACGGTGTGACAGCATGAGCTGCACTTCATTAGAAAAACAGACAACGGGACCTAGGACTTCACAAAACAAAATCCATCTCTCGTAGCTGTTGCTCTGCAAAGAAATTACAACAACAAAGATGAGGCAATTATACAGCAACTGCCACAGTGTGGAAGCAGCCAGGGCTGGCTTTCCTATGTGCCAGGGTCACCTTCACAAGCACTGTAACTGCACTCAGAGAGGGATGTCCATCTGCCTGGCACTGCTTCAGCACAGGCAGCAACTAGAGAAAAGGTGACTTCATGTGGACACTGCTATCCGTCTTAATGAAGAGTGAGATCTGCAGGTACCACCTGAGGATGGCTTTTTTAACATTACCCTCATGGTAACAGAAATGGTACGTGATATATCTCAGATGTATCATAGAAGGTTCTTCCACTGAAGAAAAACAACAAAGTGCCAGCACCCTTCCCACCAGCAAGTTTTTCCTCCTGTTCTACTCCAGGGGTTGCATCCCTGATACAAGAGCAGAGGTTGTGGAAGAAAGAGCAAAATTAGGGGCGAGAGGTAGTAGGCAAAGTGCTCCATCACTGGGAACAAGTGCTAAGAATACAGTCATTAAAAGCAGCAATGTAGAATTGCAAGATGAAAAGTAAAACAGCTTTGAGAGACAAAGGATTTACTCTTTCTTGTTTCTCCTCTAGATGTGCCCATAGATGGCAGAGGAGCATTGATATTCTTGCTGCAATGTCCCAATTGTCCCCAGAGATAGAGCTGCTGTCTTCCCTTCTTCGTTTTGCATTGTATCATCATCATCATCAAATCATAGAATGGTTTGGGTTGGACAAGACCTAAAAAACCCCTCTAGTTCCAATCCCATGCCGTGAGCAGGAACACCTTCCTCTATACCAGGTTGCTCCAAGCCCCATCCAATCTGTCATTGAACAATCCCAGGGATGCAGCATCCACAACTTCTCGAAGCAACCTGTTCCAGTGTCTCACCACCCAAACAGTTAAGAATTTCTTACTAATTTCTGATCTAAACCTAACTCTAACCCAAATCCTCCTTGTCTTGCCACTTGGTATAAAGTTTCTCTCCACCTTTCTTGTCAACTTTCTTCAGGTACTGGAAGGATAAGGTCAACCCAGACTGTTCTCATCTCCAGGCTGAGCAATCCCAATTCTTTTAGCATTTTGACATACAAGAGGTGTTTTGTTGCTCTAATCATCTTAGTGGTCCTTCTCTGGAATTGCTCCAACAAGCGAGGAAGGGAGGAAAATACTGCCAAGCCACTAACCCCAGTCTGTACAGCTGAGCTAGACCAGGTGTTGTCACTAGTTCAATGATCTGCTTACACAGAGGAGCAGAGCAATGGCAATCCACAGCATGAGCTCAAACTGCTGTTGTCCCACCAGTGCTATCTCAGGGTCAACCTCTTTTTCTGACACACAGGGATTTTTCTGGTTTAGCTTATGTCATGCTAAAATGGGTTTAAAACAAATGAAAAAACAGTGCTGCCTTTATTCCACATCAAAAGCATCCACACAGGCCACCAGCTCAGTGGAAGGACTGAACTGGATTTACCAGTAATTGTTACATTTCTGCCCAGAATCACTCAGTGGGGATCTGTACCATGTTTTGTGAGGTCTCTGCAGAACTAGGAAGAACAGTGCAACCACAGCCTGTTTTGACATCCATGTCACATGCCTCTGCAACTGTTCTAGCACTGCTCTTACAAAGAGGGAAATATTACTGCTTTTCTCCGTTCCAACACCTCATAATTGCCCTCAGAGTTCAAGAAGTTCAGTGATGGTGCTTCTGGGAGAGGATGTGACATTCCTGCATCGTGGCTGGAGCCATGCGATGTCTTCTGCAGGCTGAAGAATTGCAGCACAGAAATGGTTACAGACATGGCAGTACAAAAGGAGAAGTACCAACTTTGAGTGAAATACAATGCAGGGTTCAACTGCAAAGCCATAGGGTTAATACAGGACTGGAAAACACCATCTGGAACTGACTTTATTTGATAATTTTTCTTTGTTGGAAGCAAATAAAAGGAGAAATAAACAAGAGTGCTCTCAACCTAAAGAAGGTAAAACTATGGGAATAAAGAAAATTAATAATAACCTGTAAATAATACTAAGTATTAAAGATAAATTTTTGAAAGCCAAAACCAGAAGCATACTGTAAAAATAACACAAAATAGCAATGCTGCCAAAAGATAGCCAAAGGATACAGCCTTTTCATCTGCTGGTCTGCATTTGATAGTCATAACTTTCATGGGAAAAAAGGCTCAGGTACTTGACAGACTTGAAAGAAAACCTGTTTGGTATTTGGTAAGACCCAAGTCCCTGTCAGAGGCAGGTGGCAATGTGAACTGCTCCTCTGGAAGGAGCAATCAGTTCTGTGGTGGGAGAAAATAATGCATCCTGAGACCACAGGACACAGGAACATCACACTGACAAATCCTCTTGACACAGTAAACCAAAAGATTTCATTATCAAGGGACTGAGAAAATCTCCTGTAACCATTTGTGTCATATCAATAGAGAACCACTATCATTCAGAGGAGCTTTGCAATGAGGGAAGTTAAACATTAGGTCCAAGGGAAAAAAGACAGATTTGGAATGTACCTCCACAAAAGATGATCAGGGTCAACCTCTTTTTCTGACACACAGGGATTTTTCTTGTTGTTCCCATTATTAAGTTGTTCCCACTGTACATTCATATACAAGATAAAAACACTGGGTGCCAGTCTCTGTAGTACAACGCAGCATTTTTCCTTTGAAACAAGATGCATTTGGCAAGATTTATTAACCAGATGCTGAAGTCACACATGCAAGTACCTGTAGACCTTAGATGGCACCAACCACATCTCAGAACCACACTGAGTGTGCAGCAGCCAGAGACAGCTCAGGGCTGCCCCAGGATGAGCCCAAAACTCACACTGGCATTGTGCAGAACCAAAAAATAAAAGGCAGGTGGATACATGCACAGACCCAGCCGTTTTAATAGCTCCTCTCCTAAATTACTGCAATGTTTATGGAAACGTGAGAACAGAATTGCAAAATGAAGGATGGATATTTCTCCTGGCTGTCATTGGGGCCAAGCCACAAGACACATGTGTTAGTGGCTATTCTGTCAAGCAGGGAAAGAGGCTGAATTTCTGCAGGACAGTGTGGTCTCTGTATTGTAGGGAAGGAACAAGCACAGCAACATCATGACACCATGTAAAATAATTTGCATTCATTTGCATGAACATGAAATCTCTGCAGACCCCCAGACCTTGCACACTGTATTAAGAAGCTACCACCAGCTGTAATCATCTCACAGCAAAAAGGTATCATTTCGATGAAATACTAATTGCATAGCACATCCTACTAGGGCTCCTCAGGGAGGAGGGAAAAGCTGCGGGGAGGACTGCACATGCAGTTGATTTGCATCAGTTGTCCTTATTATTCCTCCAGGTTCTCCTTTCTTTCTTCAGTATCAATTATGGCTCATGCTGTGACAACAATGGGATGTAAAGGGAGTGATGGGGAGGCACGTTGAGTGACTGGCAGACATTTCAGGAGGTTTAACTTACCCCACTGCATTCATTTTTCCCTAATTCCTTATTTTTCCCTAATTTCCTTTTTCTCCCCACTAAAAACTTACATAGGATATGCTCAGGAATATATTGTATCTAGGCAAAAAAACCTGATGGAAACAAATTCCTGCTTTCTTTGCATAAATAACCCTGTTGATCTCCTCCACAGACAATGCACAAATAGCTGTGGATATCCAGAGCTTTCGCCCATGTTTGGGAAGGTCCCGAACAGGAGGTGTAGTCCTGACTGCTTACTCTGCGTGGGTTTTGTAGTGACATGCAAGGGCAAACAATGCTTCCAAATTGGTTGGGGCTTCAAACAGGTTAACACAGGTCTCATGTCAGCTGTTCTGGAGATCACCTAGAAGTGACTGAACTCAAAAAAACCCCCAGGATTTCATTCAACACACTCCTCTCTCAGAGACTTAATTTTCACCTGAAAAGGTCACAAAGCAGAAGAAGCGTGAAATCTGGTAGCACCACCACAGCCTGGCAGGTTTCTACTCAAATTCCTACAGGAAGGGTCCTCCTTCCTGTTATTGCTGCTGTAAATTTGGTTTCCAAGCAAGGTCTGCCCATAGTGCCCATGTGAACACACAGCCATTTGGTCATGATTTGGACATACATCAGCAGAAAGACTTGCAAAGCTTTCACTCCAGAGCACATTCACTTCCCTTCCATGCTGCCTTGCCATCAGACTGGCCAGCTAGGAAGAAATGGATTTCAGAAGTGCAAATTGATTGAATCAGTTTCAGAAAAATAATCACCAAAGATCTAAAGTTTATTTAGGCAGTTCAAATAGTACCTGAGTTAGCAACATGTTACGACTAGACACCGTGCACACCAAAATCATGCTTGTGGAAGTATTGGCTCATGTTTCTTGGTAAGAGAGTAGGCTTGGTATTCAGTACAGACTGCACAAAATGGAAACCTCAGAAGATTTGAATTTGAAAAGGCCTTTTTGAAGGATGAAATACTTGGAATTGCAAGTGGCAGTGTTTTAAACTGATTCTCTTTCCATAAATTTGATGGTAATTTTTTTAGCCGCCTTTGCTAACAGTTTTCCGGTGTACAAACCCAGCCAGGAGATCAAGGGCTCTGTTTCCTCATTTGTAAATCATCTGACTTAGCTCATAACATTGAAGTCTTGATTTGAACAGCATGGAAAAGAACAAAAGGTTTGGGAGAAAAGCTTCACCTTGTTCAAAATCTACATGCTTTTTGAATGAAAAATCATCACAATTGTTGTTGAAATCCTGAGTGTTGATAAAAAGGATGGCTTTTTTGAGCAAAATGTCAAAAATTTCAATAACTGAAAAAGTGTTACGAAAGGCTGGTTTGCTTTCATTTAGAAAGTAATTTCGAGATGAAAGAGTAACAATTGTTACATGCTTCACTGCAATTCCTATGTAAGTTTTTCTGTTTAGAAAGAAAAATCCATCTCAGCTCACAAGGGACAGCTCATGTAAAACTCAAATATGTAGTGCAGCAAGCACCTAGGCTGGAAAACCTGTTCACCAGCAGGCTTAGTCCCTTGGGCTTTACAGGCTCATCTGGAAGCTTCCCTCATGGGCTGCCTGCTGTCTCACAGCTGTCTTTTGACTCCTTCCTTGAGATCAGCAGGAACTTAGATATCTTTGAAACCTCTTGCTTTCTGGTTGAAACTAGGCAACAGTCCAGAAGGTGATGAAAGATGAGAGAGAGACACTTCTCAAGGAGTTTGCATGTCCTTAGGGAAAAGAGGCTAAAAACATATACCAGAAGCAGGTTTTCAAGACAGGCTCAGCTACTGGTTGTTGTAAGGAGTGAGAGTGAGGGAGTTTTGCTGTATATTCCTACAATCTGTGTAATCCCTCTCACTTTACAATACTTGGTTCCTGCATAAGAAAAATAACCCCTAGAAAAAGAAAGGTACTAGTCAAGAAGGATCAGAATCACTTTTATCACTTCATGTGCTCCATGATGAATGTGTCTTTCCCAATGCCTATGTAGGGAAAACTAAAGCAGGGACTTGAATGGAATACTGAACATATCATTGAAGGAAGGAGCTGCTTTCCTTTCTATATTGCAGGACAAGGATGTGCCCAGAGAAGGCAGGCACTGTGCTACCAGGGCTCCTGTGCCAAATCCTGCAGCAGCTGCCTCTGCTCAGGAAGCCAACTTGGACTGAGGGCTACATTAACTACATTAATGAGTGCTTTCTCACCATTACATATGTATATAGTGCTTCAGCAGCCAGCAATAAGGGCTCCTCCTGTCCCATTCCAGCACTGTTTATGTCAGGGAAGGAGAGGAAGGGCCTTTGTGCATGAGTGTGCAGCTCTGCCTGCCCACACACCAGCATCTTCTCGCCTTTTGCCTTTGCACATTCCCATCTCACTCTGCTCTGAGTGCTCCCAGCTGGGAAAAGCAGCTCTGCTTTGCTTCGCATGGAATGTGTTTACAATCACCACTGTTTATCTCAGAGGTGGCCAGGATGCTTTTTTTGGTACCAGGGGCTGCAGACCCTGCTCGCTGGCAGCCTATTCTTCCCCACAGAGGATGCCCCTCAGGAAGCAGCTGAGATGCTGGAATAGGAAGGTTTTCCAGGCATTACGGTGTGCTGTGCTGCCTGTTTGGGCTTTCTCTGAGCTGCTCCTTGCGAGCTGAGGTGGAGAGAAAAAAATTAAAGAGAGAAATAATCTTATGTAGGGATTATAATGAAGCACATAACAATTGCTACTCTTCTGCATCAAAATTACATTCCTCTAAAAAGAAAGCCAACCAGCTTTTCATAACACTTTTAGAATTATTGGAACTTTCAATATTCTGCACACAAAAAAAACCCCAAACCAAAACAAAAATAACAACAATTAAAAAAAACCAAAATAACCACAAAAAACAACCAAACAAAAAAAACCCCACAAAAAACAAAAATAACAAAAAAAATAACCCCCACAAACAGAAAACCCTTTGCTTTTTCTCAGCACTCAAGGGTTTTAACCATTGCGATGATTTTTCTAAAAGCACATAGATTTTGAGGTGCAAGGTGAAAATTTTCTCCTAAAACTTGGGTTCTTTTCCATGCTGTTCAAACCGAGACTTCAATGTTACGAGCTAAGCCAGATGAACAAGGAGACTGAGCCCCGGAACCCATGCTGGGTTTGTGCCTCGCAGCCCTGACAGCCGTGGGGGCTCGGGCACGGCGCCGCTCCCCGCTCCCCGCTCCCGGCTGGATGGATGGATAGATGGATGGACAGGTGGCTGGCTGGCTGGCTGGCTGGCTGAAGGGATGAAGGGATGGAGGGATGGAGGGATGGAGGGATGGAGGGATGGAGAGGCGGAGCGCTCCCCTTCACGTCACGTCCCCGCCGGGAGCCCGCCCGCCGCCTCCCACAGGGGCCGCCGCCGCTCCGCCTCACGGCGCTGCTCTGCGCCGGCTCCCCCGCGGTAGCGGAAGCAGTGGGGAAGGCGGGGCGGCGGGAGGGCGGTGTTAAAGCGGCAGCGGGACCGTGCCGTGCCGTGCCGGACCGGGCCGATGGAGCCGGGCGGCGAGAGCGGCTCCTGGTTCCTGTACTACGCGTACGGCAGCAACCTGCTGCGGGAGCGGCTGCTGCTGCGCAACCCCTCGGCCGCGCTCTGCGCCCTGGCGCGCCTGCAGGTGCGTGAGGGGGCGACTGGCGGGGCCGCGGGGCACTGAGGGAGCCCGACGTTCCTGCCGGGGCCCGAGAGTCGCCGAGGGCCCGCATGTCCCTGCGGCTGCCTGCGGTCCGGTGCTGCAGCCCGTCCGTCCCTCGCACGGGGGAGGCCCCAGCACGGGTCAGGCATGGGGTCCCCGTCAAGGTGGTGGTGCCAGGTTCTGTACCGTGGTGCCCAGGTCAAGAAGCGATGGACGTAAACGGAAACGGAGGAAGTTTCACCTCAACACGAGGAGTAACTTCTTTACGTTGAGGGAGGCAGAGCACTGAACAGGCTGCCCAGGGAGGACATGGAGTCTCCTCCCTCTCTGGAGGCATTCCAAACCCACCTGGACGTGTTCCTGTGTCATTTGCTTGAGGTGACCCTGCCTTGGCAGGAGGGGTTGGACAGATGATCTCGCGAGGTCCCTTCCAACCCTGGCCATCCTGTGCCCGCTGCCAGGGCTGCCCACAGCAGAAGGAATGTTTGTGGTAGTCCCACTGCTGCGGGCTTAACCTTCCAGGCTGCCAGCCGTGACCCATGGCCTGGTGTGTAAAGCACTACGGACTTTGAAATGTAACGTAGTAGGAAGAAATTCTTTACCGTAGGGGTGGTGAGGCACTGGAACAGGTTGCCCAGAGAAGTTGTGGATGCCCCATCCCTGGTAATGTTCAAGACCAGGTTGAATGGGGCTTTGAGCAAAGCAGTCTAGTGGGAGGTATCCCTGGTCCAGGTGAGGAGCTCTCCCTGAGCTGTGGATGGGCAGATGGGAGCTTTCACCCAGTTCTGCGAATCTACAGCTGACACCTTCATACACCCTGCAGGACATTTTTCTCCCTGCCAGGGGTATTAAATACTGTTGTATGAGCTTGGCTCTAGAGTAGGCTTGGAAACACGAGCTTGTGGTCATTAAAGCTGTTGCTGTGCAGATCTGTGCAACTGCAAAAATGCTTGGAGTAGCAGAGCATCAATTGATAGCACTTAAAGCTGGCTTGAATGTTCTCTTGGGGTAACTGGCAGAAAATTATCTGTGTTAGAGTGTATGAAGAAGCTCCAAAAACTTGTCATTAATAAACTCCCCATGATCAGATACTTGGTGTCTCTTGGGACTATCAACCTGGCAGCCGAAGCCTGCTCCTGTAAAGTGTGAGAAACTTAGAGCTACCCCTCCACTGAACGTGCTGAGAGCCCAGCACCTTGCAGGATCAGGCAGGGAGAAAGGCACTAGTAGTATGTGCTTGTTTTTGATTATAAGCAAGCTTCTTCAGCTTTCTTGGCTCTCAGGTCGATTTCCAGGTTAGCCAGTGAGCACCTCTTGCCCCACTGCAGGTTGGCTGCCTTCTCTAGCTGGCCTTTGACTGATTGCTATGTTCCCTGCTGACACGGGGTGGCTTCACTCCCTTGCTTCCAGCTGGAAAATCACTGATGCTAGGAAGTGAGGGACTGCAGGAAGGTTGGAGCCGATGCCTATTAATTGCTCTGTGACAGTGCCACTTGGGCTTAGAAAAAACAGAAACAGCCTGTAACCAGAGTGCTTTGGATCCTAAACTAAAGTAAAAACTTTAGTTCAACTTTAGCTAAATTTCCCACTAATTTTACTTTTTCAAGCTTTGTAAATCTT
Organism: Anthoscopus minutus; assembly: GCA_013399455.1. NCBI lineage: Eukaryota > Metazoa > Chordata > Aves > Passeriformes > Paridae > Anthoscopus > Anthoscopus minutus. The sequence goes on along the minus strand of VWYI01010123.1, from coordinate 344,945 downwards.
CTTCCAAAAGCTGTTAAGAAATGGGATGTGTAATAAGCACAGAATGGGTGTTACACTGGTGCTTAGAAGGACCAAGGACCAATCTCTTGACCCAGGAAAGTATCTACTGTGTTTTTCCCATCTTTGCAGCGGTGCCTGACACAGTTGGACACATGGCATAATTTAGGGTTTCCTGCTTCCAGAACCAGAGTGAACTGTGCTGTTTCTGTGTGATCTCTGTTGCTGGTTTTTGGATAGTGCCTGATGGTTTTATACAGCTCCTTGCAGCTATTCAGTACAGGTCAGGTCCAAGAAAATATAACTGGACAAATAAAGTAAAAATTGCTGGGTCTTTTTTCTCTCTCTCTTTCTCTCTCTCTCTCTCTCTCTCTCTCTCTCTCTCTCTTTTTTTTTTTTTTTAATAATGAGACTGCAGTGAGAGTACTTAATTCTATCCAGGCATTTCCTTGGAGATGCCCTGAAATCACTTGTCCTTTTCTATAACTTCAGTGTGCAACTTGACTGGACTTCTGTGCAAATAACTTGGTACATCTAAGTAAACCTTTTTTCTAGTAAACTTGGTTAAATAGGGGACATTTTATGGGGCAGAAAGATGACTCTGTTGATGGGGTAAACACTGTGGCTTTGCCAGGCTGCTGTCACTTATGCACACACACAACCATTGATTTGTGTTCTGATAAGCACTGTTTTTCTGTGTGTAAGCCTCCAACTGTTTAGTTTGTTTTGCAACCTTTTTCCGATACCTATTAGGACATATTACAAGAGAGTGATGCGTCTCAGAGGGAATATTAATGTGTACATGTGTATGTTTCAAAGCAAAATCATAGCTTCAAGAGGGTGGTTGTAAGAAATATGCAAAGTGTGGGGCTGGCTGCATAGGTTTGGGGTTTATTTTTGTTGTTATTAAGCAGGTAGTCTTCCTTAAAACTTGGAGATTTGCATTGGGGGAGAGGGGGGTGTTTCCTTCTGTACTGCTAGGGAAGGATCCACAAACTGGCTAATAAGTAGGAGAGGATACTGAGTGTATTGAGTCAGGTGAGAGATTACATTGATAGCATTTGCTAACCCATTACTCTCTTTTTCATATATACTAATAATTGATATTGCTTGTAAGAAAAAGTGATACTTGTTTCCTGAAAGAATGTTTCTACTTGCAAAAACCTGAATAAGATCACTGAAGGAGACATATGCCTTGACTTAAAAACTACCCAAGAATGTTCCGGATGAGTCATGAGATGGCACAAAACATTGTAAAATACAAGGGATGGTATTTTATAATTGGGTAGTCTTAGTAGTGTATGAGGATAGGACCCAAAGCTCACCATCTTGTAGACTTCTTTACTATTTCCCTGGATTCTGCATAGTAGCATTTAAGTCTTATCACAAAAACCTGCAAAGGTTTTGGCACAAAGTGGTACCTGTCTGTTCTTCCTTCTGTCTCCAACTGGCTACATGTACTACTGTCATTTTGCTCCCCCTTTCTTGTCAAGAATAGCCCACAGCCCTTATTTTAAGTGGAAATTGATTCTCTGCATTGCTTTCATTTGCAGGATTTTAAACTCGAGTTTGGCCATCATGAAGGCAGGACAAGTTCTGTCTGGCATGGAGGTACAGCTACCATTGCTCAGAGCCCTGGAGACGAAGTGTGGGGAATAGTGTGGAAAATGAACACTTGCAATTTAAGTTCGCTGGATAAGTAGGTGACTTAACTTTTGCTATCTTGTACTAGTTTAGAGAGCAATTGAAAATGAGCCAATTTTTAGTAAAGAGCTGTGTGGAAGAGATTGTGTTGGAATTAAGATTTCGATTTTAATATGTAAATTCTCTTCACGTATTCTTCTGACACTTCTGTGATTAAAATAGCTTTGTTTTAAAGCTAAAAAAAAGAATAAAATGCTACTTTTAGGGGTATTTTAACAATCTGTGGACCTTTATTTGAAGTCGATAGGTCATGCTCCCTTTTTTTTCAACCTGTCTTTCCAGTTTCCTGTCTCTTATAAGATTCTAAAATCTGTATTTGTCCTATGGTGTTTTTCCCATTACTTTAGGGAGAATTTCCTTTGAGACTGACATCAATGTCTGTCTGTATACATCTGTAGATTCCAGTTGTAGCAGAAAAGGAAGGGATAAGGACAAGACTGCAGAAGATAGATCTTTAATACAGACAAAGGGACCTTTTGAGGAAGTTATTTAACATGTCTTCTCTTCTAAGGATGTAAACTTTTGTGAGCTTGAGGAATCTCCAAGCAGGGAGCTGGGGTGTTATTGTTTCCCCCTTTGAATGGGAGAGCCTGACTACACCTTTACAGTGCATGGTGGAGAACATTCTACATGTGCCTGGTAATTAAGAGATGTTCAAGGAACCCTGAGCAAGTTGCTCCCAGGCTGAAATCTAAAAGGCCACCTGGTTAAACAAAGCAAGGAATTGCATGACTTCTTGCAGGGACTAAGACAAGGCTTAGAATGTAATCTCCAAAACTTTGCCTGCTGCCATGTGCTTGTTGCAGCTTTTGAGATGTGCCTGCACAGCATGGTGCTTCTGGTACACAAGGATTGTTTGTTCAGAGCAGTTCATCACTGACAATTCCAGTAGAAATCTGGGCTAGGGAGCAGGGCATGGAAAACTCAGTGAAAGCACTACCTCAATACTGTTCCACTGCCTCTGGTACTGTTGCAATTTCACTGTGTAAACATATCCATAGAACCCCGGCCGTGAAACTTGGTTGCAATGTGCTTTTTGTTGCCTATGGTGAACCTGAAATAGAACAGAAACTGTTGCTCAGGTTCTGTTAGCTCCATTAAAGTAATGACCACTCTGAACACTCTTGTCCTGCCTGGGAGTGTTAGCCTCAAGTAAGAGGGCATGGACATCTAGTTGACATGCTTGTGCTTGGGGACAGCTTCACATGTCCCTGCTTTATCATCTCCTGAGTTCCTCTGCTCTTGCTTACAGTAGCACTTAAACTTCCTGACTCCCTTCTGCTGACCTTTACTTAAAACTCCTGATTTACCATGCTTTCCTGAAGCATAAACTGCCTAAGTATGATGATCCTGTCTGACAGCATCTGCTGTTGTATTTCCTCTCCATGGGACAGTATTTTGTCCTTTGATTTCTCTAACTGTTTACACACTGTTTACAGTTCACATAGTGTAGGATTGCAGATCCCTGGTATTTGTTTGACAGGGGATAAATAAATTTCAATGCTTGCTAAGGTACTAGAGACTTGAGTGCTGTAACACCACCAGAATCTGCAGCATGGACATTAGCACTGCAGATTACTTTTTTCCAGTTGTCTCATTAATTCCATGAAGGTGAACTGGAAATGGGATGTGCTCTTGGCTTTTGTAATCATAGGCAACAGTGCTCTTCTAAGAATCGCTCCTAACCTGCCCAAATGAGCTTGCAGGTGCTCCTGCTGAAGGTCTTGGGATCCTACAAAGGTATCATATGTGTGCAAGCTAATATATTTGTAGGCTCTCCACCAAGTTATTTCCTAAAATTACCATGTCGCAAAAAAAAAAAAAAAAAAAATCCCACCTTTTTTTTTAATCTCTCCTAATCTGGGTAAAGTAGTCTGCTTTGTTATCCAGAGGCAGAGGAGGGAATGTGTAATTGAGGCTGCATGTAATTAGCCGAAATACTAACAAAACAATGTAATATATAGGAAACAAGTATGTGTGGGGAACCTTTTGCTTATATGGTAGAACTCTTTGGCTTCAAATTCTTTTTTTTTTTTTTTGCTTCTTGGGCTTTTTGTCCCCTGTACTTCACAAATCTGTAAGCTACATACTGAATCATGACTTTGCCTCATAGAGTCTAGCAATGGATGTTACTAAACAGTTTTCTTGCTCTCACAACCATGTGACTTATTTTGTAGTCTGTTGGCCTTGAATCTGCAGTTAGCTTCCAGTCGGTACTTGCACTTAACCTAGTTACTCACCTAACATGGCCCACATGTCGTACATTAAATAACTTGAAATGGTAGCAAGTCTTTGAAAAGAAGATGAGTTGTCAATTTCATATTGGACAAGCAGAGTTAAAGCCGTGTTATAACTCGTAGCTAAAGTACATCTAAAGTTAATTGTGCTATAAAGTCTCTTGTATTGCTTAAGCTTCTCATTTACTTCTTATTGTTTCCTCAGGTTTTTATTGGTGGCTAAATGCCAGGGGGTTGAGGACAATAAGTAGCCTTGGTTTTGAGTTTTTGTTTTTTGAAGCATGGTTTTGCTAATAAAAGTAAAACCCAACATGTTATTTTGCCCCGACCTAGCTCATTACTGCTGTGCATACCTTGTGCAAGTTAAATGTGTCTTGGATTATTCATTGTAAAGAGCATCGCACAAGTTTTGCAAGTTTCCCCTTATTAAAATGTAACACAATGGGCAAGATAAACCTTTGCAATTGTTTCTTTATCTGAGTGGCAGTTAAGGAACATGTGTCTGGCTCATTCTGATAATCTTGCTTGTGTTTCTCTTTCAGACTACCTGTCTTCCACAGTAATTAATTTCGGAGTATTCTCTTTCTGACTTTGCAGGTTAATCACAAGTCAACATTTCTTACAGAGCTGAAATGATAAAAGTGAATGCTGCTGCTTCTCTAGAAACGTATTTTTTTCTGTGAAACAAGTTTGCACAAAACGTACTGAAATACGTTTTGCTATATTTATTTTTCTTTAAGTATATTAAAGCACAGACCAGTGCCCTGCCTTGAATTCTTTTATAATAAATCCTTATGTTTCATTGCATGGTTGGTTTGAAATATGGATTGGTTAACTGGCATGAAAGAAATATGTCTTTTTACAGGCAAGAGGGAGTTGAGGATGGCATTTATGTCCCAATAGAAGTTAATGTCCACACTCAAGCAGGAAAGGTGCTGACCTGTCGAAGCTACCAGATGAAGGACTATGTCTCTGGTCCCCCTTCTCCACAGTATAAAAAGGTAGGTGTTGCATCACTTTAATTGTGGAAGAGTGTACAGAAGTTTATAATGCAGTACTTCTGTGTTATTTAATGAGTACTTTAATTACAGTGAGTGCAAGGCATGACTGCTGTAAAGGTATAACACTCTTTGTGCAATGTAGAGCTGTAATGATGCTCACAGGAGATTGCTAGGTCCTACAGGCCTATTAAATCAATTTGGGGTTTTTTTTTTAGTCATACCTGAAAGGAAGCCCCTATTTGACTTGTGAATTAGCTATGATTGGCACAAGGATTTCTGAAAGATGTTCACATATATGTGGGAATTCTCTGAAAAATTAATGTACTCCACTGAAAGGACAGAGGGAAGCTTCCATGGGGAAAATACAGCACCTGGCTTGTAGTCTTCAGGACATGGATTATCCTTACTGTCTTGGGAAGTCCTTGCTATCACTTAATACAGGAGTGCACCTTTTACCAGACACATCACCAGTACATCACAGGACTCCAGCAGCATTGCAGAGCACTGCAGGGCTCCCCCTTGAAAGCTGGTGAGGCAGAAGTGTTTCAACACTGTTCTGCAACACTAACTCTGTAGAGACACATCATCCAGTCACACAGCAGGCCTGACCTGCTTAGCCTGTGAGATCTGTGCAGGCCCGGGCTAGGGTGGCTTGACTGTGTGTCTTGAGTGGTGCAGCTTTAGTGCTTCTACAGACATCACTGCAGCTGGCTTTTCCTACCTGAAATAAAGAAACTTGGAGTGAGCCTGTTAAATCCCAAGTGTGCTGCCTTCTCCAAACTGAGGAACTCATTCCTGTGAATTGACTTTCAGGAGCACAGCTAAGGCCAGTTGCTGTGGGACTGCTGAAGAGAAGGCTTACTTAAAAAGCAAGCTCTGCTTTTCCACAAACCTCTTTCCTCCCAACCCACCTCATGGCAAGGAAGATCTTTAGGGCTTTTCAGGGAGTCTGCTGCTGTGTGTCAGCTCTCATTGGTATGTTCTAAGTGCAGACCTCCACCACTGGCAACATTATTCCCTGCTGGTCCTGTCAGGAGCAGTTGTTAGTTCTGTTCTTCTCTGCTGCCTCCAGCTTTGTTTGTTGTTGTTTTGTTTAAACTAACTAGGAAGGAGAACTAAAAACCTAAAAGATGACTGCATCAGCACACAGTGATCAAACTACATCCATCTACTGTCACGTACTTTTTGTGGCAAAATCCATTCTTTCTAGACACCTCATCCTTGAAATGCACGCTGTTAAATGCATGAAAGCATATTGAGAATGTTCATTTCTATATGCAAGCTTGCTGGTGTCTCCTTCAAGCTATGTTGCTGCGACTTCCTCTTTTCCTCTCACCGTCACATATTTTCTTCTGCACCAATACTTCAGTTTATTTTATGTATGGAAGGAAAGCTGTAGTAACAAACTAAGGAATCTGTGCTTTTTCACAGAGTTAAGTGTCTGTTTCTTTTACTCCTGTACCCTGTCTAGGTACTGGTTTTTGTCCTTTGGACAGTTTTAAAAATAACTACTTTTTAAATCTTTAGCACAGTTTAGTGTCACACCTGAGTGAGAAGCAGCATATATTATTGAAGTTAGCATCCTGTCTGGAAGAAAGAACAGAATAACAGCTTAATTATGGAGTCTTGTGCACTTCAGTAACACATCAGAATCTCAGGGGTAGTTAAAAGCCTTTTCAGAGTAATTTTGTTCATGCTGTTCTGGTATTCAATGGTCTCCCAGAAGCCTTTGACTATCCTTAGGTACAAATAGCACTATTGGAGATAGTTTCTCCGGGTAGCTTAAATGGTTCTTCCTACTCAAGTGATTGTTTGGAGGAGTCTGTCCTTTCTATTACTGAAGGCTTTTTTTTCCCCTTTTAATTATAGGTTATCTGCATGGGTGCAAAACAGAATGGCTTGCCAACTGATTATCAGGAGAAATTAGAAGCTATTGAAACTAATAACTATGCAGGACCGATGCCAATCATGGAAGAGATTGAAGCTGCTATTAAAGGAGAGAAAATAAATTCTGCATAGAATACTTCTGCATTTACTTGGCCATTCACCTTGATTTAGATACCTCTCCTCACTGTGCTGATCAGCAGTTTATTTATCTATCAAGAAAAGATGAGTTTGCTGTGCATCTACAGTAAACCATTAGACATAACTTGCAGTCTGAAGGCACACTGACATTGGTAACTTTTTGTATGTATAGCTTGAATACATGCTACAAGTACATTGCAGATTTAGAAATTATCTTTCAGTAATTGTCACGCAGCACTGCATATACATTTGTGCTTCATGTCCAGTTTACTGACTTTTTTAAAAGAAAAACTCTTCATGAGTTTTGGCACCTGTTTCCTTCTGAGGAGTAAGGGCTGCAGGATCACGTCATCTATTTGTAAAAGTGAAATGTATACATTACCACATTTGTTAGATGCAAAGTAAACTCAAAACTCAAAGGCTACCACCTTTTTCTCTGCTACTTCAGTTAATGGTTTAAAGCCCAACCTATTTGATGCCACGGTGTTCCTGTTTTATAGTTAACAAAAAAAGAAAAGTAGCATTTTTTTAAACTCCTTCCATGTTTTAAAGCATAAGTCCAAAGGACAGCCTAGGCTTGAAGACAACATTCAGCAAAGCATCTCATTCAAACCATCACAGCTTCCTTCTTTCAACGTCTAGTGGTCATCATAGGTGAACTGGTTAGCTATAACCAAGAGGTTTTTAAAGAATTCATTTTAGTTTGGTATTTCCAAGGTTGTTTGGGGTTTTTTTAATTACCTTTTTGACTGGCTTATTTGCCTAGTCCAGTGAAATCAGAACGTCTCCTTTGAGCCCTAGGACATCTATTCTGTGATTTTGTCTGTCTGTTAAACCCTAAATGAACAGATGTGGCCTCTTGTATTTTTTGGATTTTGTTTTTTCTCTCCACAGCTTTGACAATCCAATGCAAAACTGGAAGCTTTTGTAGCATACAGAGTATTTATTTTCATGGTACTTTGCAACCCCTGCAATTAGTCTATGGGGGATGGTGAAAAATTGACAACCTGGAAGATGTCAAATCACTGAGATTTTACTTTTCTTCCCTACAGTGTATTTTTTTCTCTTGATGTACAGAGAGGTGTAAGATATAATTGATGTCACTGTGTGACTGCTTAGATAACCAAATGATAAAATAACAGACTGACCATGTCTTCTCTGTATAAAATATTTTCTATAAACTTCTGCCAGGTATGTGTAGCTGCTGTCCTGATGAATTATGCCTATTTCCAGAGTTGGGCATGGTGACTGCTGTCATGGTACTTCATGTATTAGCACTGTCTAGTTTGAGTAAATAAAATTGTGATTACCAAACCTCTGCCATGCCTGTTCAGTGTGCACCCCTCAAGAATACCACAGAATCACAGATTGTTATGGTTGGAAGGGACCTCTGGAGATCATCCAGTTCAAGACCCTGTCAAGGCAGGGTCACCTTGAGCAGGTGACACATCCAGGTGAGTTTGGAATGTCTCTGGAGAGGGAGATCACGCCTTCCCTGTGCAGACTGCGTTGCTTTTGTAAAGGAAAACTGGTGATGTGGGAATGCAGCTGAAGCCTCCACTGGCTGTTTGCAATGGCAGTAGGGAGCGCAGAACTCTGCGTGAAACTCCTCTGCATCGGCACAACTTTTTTTGCCTGACTCTTACTTTGCACCTTCGGACTTAGAAAACAGCAACACTACCCTGGCAGTATCCTGGCGCGGGGGAAGCTTGACAGAGGGAAATGGTCGCTGCCGAGGGACCCCTGCCACCTCTCGGGGGAGGAGGGGTGGGTGCGGAGGAGAATACGACGCCGGTGAAGGGGAGGCCTTCGGCAATTCCTGCGTGGGGAGGAGCCGCTTCCCGCCAGGGAGGAGAGGCCGTCTGTGGGGCGGGAGAAGGTGCGGGAAGCGCCCTCGGGCTCCTCCCCTGGCCTCCGTCCCTTCGCCGCCGCGGTGAGTGCCGGGGCAGGGCCGGGGCGCAGGCGGGCTGCGAGGGGAGAGGTGTGGCGGCTGTGGGCCCCACTCTCTGCTTTCTGTAAAGCAAAGTTTCTGTGGTACCGCGTGAAAGGCTTGCAAGGTGGGAGGGGAAGGGCTGCGCCGCTCCCGAGCTGGAAACTTCGGGGCTTCTTCGTGTTCCCTCGGGAGGGTCCCTCCCGCCCGGAGGAGGCGGCGGCTGGCGCTGTCTGACAGGGAGTGGGGAGCGGGGACGGGCGGCAGCGGCCGCGGCTCCTCGGCGTGGGGACAGCGCCTTCGTTCGGAACACAGCAGCGCTGTCCGGCGTAAACGATGTTCCAGGTGCTGGCGAGGATGTGGTGTTCCTGAGGGCTGCTGGGAAAGGGTGGCGACGTCCCAGGGACGGAGGAGGCGGGAGGAATGCAGCGGGGTACAGTGAGCCATTTGCTTCCCCGAAAGCCGGGGCGAAGATCCGAAACCGTGTGCGGACCCACGCGGCACTCGCTTAGGTCCCGGTGCTTTGCTCGCCTACGGCGAAAGAAGCTGGAAGAGAAGGAGGCGGGAGCGGTTCGCGGGGCAGGATGGTGCCCCGTGGCCTGGCAATGATTCCATCAGTCCCATGATTCCATCAGCTGCAGCTTTCCATGTAGGATTCACTCCAGGTTGAATGTGAAAATAGTAAATGACAGTATAAAAGCAGTTCCATGTTGATAGGTAAAAGTAAATTGCCCCCTCCTCATCTGTCTCTTAACAACAACAAAAAAAGAAAAATCCCCAAGATTTCTCTGGAAAAAGTTTCTTTGCATTCTAGTAGTGGCTCCTTATTATTTGCTGATCTTTTCCCAGCAGGAAGGAGTATGAAGTTCTCTTTCTGTACAAAGGAATTTGTTAAGATATGTAGGAACAAATCCTGTGAGGGATGTGAATATTTCTGTCAAAGCCTGTGCCTTTTAGAGAAAAGCTTGTCATTTTACCAGATGGAGGCAGAAATAATTTCTTCTGTGTTCTTTTGTATCTGTTGCTCTTCAAATAACTAGGGATGCTTACAAAAGCTTATCATACAGGCAGAAGAGAGAGAGGGAAGAGGGAGGAAAAAACACTGAAAGATGCTGATCTCTGTGACCCCAGAGTGATGCAAGAGCACGAATTGTAATGGATTTACAGGAACTTGATGTTAACATATGGCTCCCTGGGCATTTATTGGCATATGTAGCATCAGTATGATAGAGATTGTGAAGTGGGGTGTGATGAGTATGCTTTAATTCACACAAACAGAATAATTCAAGATCTGCACATGGGCTCTGTACAAACTCTACCAATGCACCATTTTTGCTATAATAATAAAAGGCTGGTTTTTTGTACCTTTGGGAATACATTGCATTGCTTCTCATCAAACATGCAGACTTTTTGTATAGCATATGTGCTCATTTGCCTCTGATCTTTGCTTTTTTTTTTTACTGTGCTTGAACTAAGTGAAATAGCTGAAGTTCTTTTAAATGTGAGAGCTGCTGAGTGGAAATAGGTGTTTTATTCGCTTCTTATGGTCAAAGACTTACTGCTGTTGCATGCATGACATAAGATATAGAAAATCAGTCCATTTTCTGTCTCTCCCAGTGATAGCAAAAAGCTGAATTTATGCTGGCCTGATGGAGTCCAGATTACCAAGCACAGCGAAATTTTCAGTTCTCCTCTTGCTGTAATGACTCAGTAGTGAGTTACTGGCACTGTAAAATAGCTTTTCTCAGGAAACAAATCTGACTTGGAGACTCAAAGGGCATAGGGCTCCACTTCATGTTAAATGGAGCACTGTTTTCATACAGCCGCCTCTGGAAGAGTGATTGTGCTTTGAATGCTATGGACAGAAGGCTGTATTAGTGGGGACTCCACTAGCCCTGGACTGGCATTCAGGTTTGTGTGTTTCCCTGTTGTCCTGCCAGAGCTGGCTACTAGGTGCTGGGTAAATCCTGAACATGTTCCAGCTACTGGCTGCAGGTAACTAGGTAGGTATCACAGGACTTTATTTCACAGCAATTTAGAGGAAGGAACAGTTCTTGTCAGAATAGCAAGACCACAGAAGAAGTAGTATTGACCGAGTTTTCGGCTTTTCAGAAGTATTCTAGATTGGTCTCAGATCAGTTGCTTTAAGGGACAGTTGTTAATTTAATTGCTCCTTTTATTGCCTTTATTGTGTCGTCCTACACAGTCTCCTTGGGAGTAGCCAGCTCAATAAGGACTCAATTCCCTACCTGACCCAAAAGTTGGAATGCTTCTTAGCTGTTCCATAAGATCCTTCATCCCCTTTATCCACAGCATTTACCTTTGGCAAGACCTTGTTGCAATAAACCAGCACGTTCTTTGCTACCAGGGGTCTTGCAGCACTGGAAGTGGAAAAGGCATTGCAGTTTTGTTAGAAGAAAGACCTAGTAGGTCTTAGTAAAGAGAGGATGTGAGGAGGGCAGGGCCAGGAAAAGTAGAAATGTATGTATGCTTGCACGATGCTGAGAATAGAGGGAACTCAGAGGAAACGAGATAGAAGTGCCAGTGCCTTCGTGCAGAAGGCATCAGCACCACTGCAGCTTATTTGACATGGATTGTACAAAACCTTGCTAGAAGTACTGATGCTTTTACTGTACCTCTTACTATGACAAATTTCATTTCCCTTTTTCATTTCTCTCCTTATTACTGGCCTGATCCTCATCTTACTTCCTCTTTTTATTCTCAGCTGCTCAGGTTTATGATAGCATTGATTGCCACACTTGCTGTTGCTTCTTATATCGCTTCAATCCCCATCAACATTTCATTTGGCTGAGACCCTGTCTTCCCTTTCTTTTTGGCTTTTACAGCTGGTGGGTAAGTATTATGCTGTCAGGTTCTTTTTTATTCCTTCTACTCTGTTTCCTGCCTTCTTCACCTGATGGCCTTTGCTCGAAATTGCTAACTGCATTTCCTCTCCAACATCATTGGCAGTTTCTTCAGTAAGTAATTGGGGTTTGTTTTTTTTTCCTCTTAGGAACAAGAAGTCCATTCTGTTCCCAGATAGGAAGCTTTACCCCAAGAGTGTTTCTCTTGTTTGTCTCCCCATACCAGACTCCTGCTTCACTCAGGTATCATCTGTCTTGTCTGTCTCCATTCCTCCTTTGGTGTTCTGCTATTTCAGCTACTCTGACAAGCTTGCAAATCTCCCTTTTTCTTGCTCATTTCTCCAAATAGATGTGTTAACAAGCTGTTGCTGTTAGAACGGGTGATCTGTTTTGACCATAACTTGTAAGAGCCCTAAGGTGTCTTTCAGAAAAATTATTTTATTCACTTCAGCCCTTTCAGAAATGGAAGGCAGTACACTGAGATTTCTCACATTAATGTGTGTCTCAGTCTTTTCTAACAGCATCCCCGTGACTGATGCAACATCAGTCAAATGAATTGCACTGGAATTGAATCCAGCATCTGGAGGGCCCAAGATAAGGCAAAGAACACTATATGCACTCTAGAAAGGAACTGCTTTCAATGCCTATTTATAAGCATTTACCTTTAAACGTACCAGATGTGTAACCTAGCATTGTAAAACTGACAGATCCTTCCACAAGAGACATGGTAACCTTGTGTTCCCTCACTGAAAAACTCGTCTTGGAGAACAATGGAAGCTGGGGCTCTTTCCAGAAAGAGAGGTGATGGGCTTGCAGATAAGCTGGAGACCTCAGCTTGTCACACACCAGTCTGATGTTTTTAAAAACACTCCCAAAAAAAACCCAACAGCAAAAAACCCCACAACAACACAAAGAAAGCCCTAGTGAAACAGCAGCATATATATCAAGTTTCTTCATATAGCTGATACACTTTGCTATGAATACATGTAGCTGGAACACCTTCTGTTCCAGCACCATTTAAAGTGTTCAGCTTTTCATCTGGCATAGATTTTCTTAGTCTGTGAATGGTGGAAATTTCAACTTTTTCTTGCTAAAAATGACTGATGAAAAGTACTAAGTACTCTAGTACTGGATGGTGTGGGGTTTTGCATTAAATTTAATATTTTCACTGAAAATTTCACTGAGTACATCGCCCTGCACAGAATTCATATTGCCAGTCCCAACTTCCCTCCTTGGCAGTTTTGTTCTTTCTCCTTTTCTCCCTGATGTTTAGCCTCCCTTTATATTAGTTTTTGCTTGGTTTTTTGTTTCTCCATTCTCCTCCAGATCACCCTGTGTGAAAGGGAACATGTTCTGTCATGCAGCATTTATTAGCACACCCCTTCCAGTAGCAACCATGATTAGTGCTGACTTGGACGTAGTCAGGTGCAGGGCAGAAATCTTTGAGACCTTCTGGTCATTCCATATTTTTCATGTTTTGTTTTGCTGCTGTATTTCTTCTTTCTTTTCTTCTGCTCTTTGTAGAAGGAACGGAAATAGTGAAGAAAATACTTCTATTTGATTTGTACGCTTGACAGCTCGTTGGTTCCTTATAGTTTTCTGCATATTTGTCTCAGTTGTTCTTAAAAAGTAGGAAGAAAGAAAATATATCAGAATAATGTGGTCCCAGAATAGCCAAAATAAGCAGGGAATGTTGGGTGGATGCAACAGCCTGAAAGAATAAGGTCAATATTTTTATTGTATGTCTTAAGATGATGCTGTGTCTTTAACTAAAGCCTGCAAAAGTTTAAGACTAAATGATATTTTCGACATGCTTGGTCTTCATTTACGGTATGAGCTTTCTTGAACAAAGAGATCTGCCATGTGTGGCTTCTAGGAAGCTGAGTGACTCAGAAATCAGACACTTCCTCGGGTGGGTCATCTGAATTGGGTAATGAGAAGTCAATTTTTAAGAACAGATGCAGTCATTTATTGGTGTGGTAAGAAAGTCGGATCACGTGGTTACATTCCGTTTGTTTGAAACAGTTTTGCAGTTGGCTGTAGCCTGGAACAGTTATGCTGGGGATTTTTCAGGTCTCAGCCCTTGGAGAGCCCAACTCTTAATGCAGTTTTCTGCATGCATGCAGGCCAGCAACCCTAAATTGGGACCTATTGGGAAATCCAAGGAGCTAAGCTGGTTTGCCCTGCTGGTTTGAGTGTAGATGGTTAGTATCACTAAAATGCAGTAGCATAAAACTGTGTTTTTCTCCAGCATCAAGCAGAAGAAGCTTCACTGATGCATACAGCAGCTTCTGATATAGAAAACCCATAGAAGTGAGATTGTTCCAATAGCAGGTCACTCAGAATAATCTGTGAGCTGGCAGGGCTCAATTATAGCTTGACAGGGGCGTGCTGGGGAGCATTGAAGAAGTTTGCCATCAGTGCACATGTCTTGGGAAATTGTGGTAGCAGCAGAGTTCACACATTTACAGAGTTGTTGAAGGGTTTTGTCTTTTGGCTTTGTTAATATGACTGTAATCAGAATCTAAGAACGTTCTTCCAGATATCCCTTGACCTGCTGAAACAACAGTATGTTTTAACTGTTACTGGGGGTTGTCAGTCGTTTGTGTTGATCATGCAGATTCTCATTGTCTGTGTGGGGGTGATTCAGTTGAAATCTTGGCAAACAATTAGGTTCCTGCATGAGAAATTGTATGTGCAAGATTGTACCTAATTAGTGCCTAAATTAACTTATTGCTGAATTGTAATTACAATATTACTTCATGCCTACTATATGGTGGGCACATTAACTTCAATTGCAAGAAGGACTGCTTTAGTAATACGGTAGAGAGCAGTCTGATCCTGATTCCTCTTGCTTTATGCCTTGTGGAGAAAAATAGGAATAAATGGGCATCTAAAGATGCTCTAAAGAGATCCTAAGAGGTGGTCTGGAGAACAAGGGCATACACTGTGTATATATTTGCAGACAAGGAGAAAGCATTCATGCTAAGGAGTATGGTTTCAACATAACATCCCTCCTGGTGTTGGTGAACCTTGTGTCCTGAAGCTAAACTCTTTTCCCTAGTTTAGTTAAAACTGCCTCAGAGATCAGAAGGCCTTGCTTTCAGGAACAGGTATTATATTTGCAGCACTTAAACAGTCTCTTGTTTTAACAATGAAAAAGTAGAATGAATTGCTACTATAAATTAATTCCTCCTACAAAATTAATTGCTATGAAGTATAATTTTATTCCATTTATTTCATTGTCCAGATTATGTTTGGACAGATGCCCTGCTTTGTCTACTAAAACATGAAAAGCTAATAAAAATTATTAAATTATGCACTAGGAACAGGCAGTTAATAAAGCAGATGCCAGTGGTGATGTTTGAGGCAAGCTAGAGCAAAATACAGGTACAGGAGGGAGATTGCCTGGTGAATATATTTTATTTTTCGAAACCTGAACAAATAAATGGAAGTACCTGAGGAAGAAACATTACTAAAAAGTTGGCCATGTCGCTACACAGAGTTTGGGAGTATTCTGTGATGTCTAATTGAAGGGTGTATCTGCACAGAATAAGGTTTAAACTGAGATTTTGTACAATTACTTTTTGCAGGCCCAGTGATTTATGAAGGACTGATTTCTTGTTTGCCTGAAGTTAAATCCAAGCTGACCTGTCACTACAAATGGACAGTTTTCCAAAGATGAGGCTTGGTGGAGCAGCTTCTTGTTATCTCAACTATGGAAGGCCAACTTTGTGCTAATGTGGACATTTCTGTGAAAAAACCTCCAGGAGCAAGCCCTCAGTCCTTCATTGCTTTGCTGAGGGTTCACCGAGAGCTTCTGGTCGGAAGGATCCGAAACACGCAGTGTTTGATTGATAACTTGATTAAGAACGACTACTTCTCAACTGAAGATGCAGAGATCATTGTCCAGTTTCCTACTCAAGCAGATAAGGTATAATTTTTTTTCTCTCTAGCCTGTGAAGCCTTTGTTTACTTTCAGTTTATCACCAGATTTTAAGGGTTTATCCGACAATTTTGCATCTAGTGTGTTTTCTAATCTTTGTTATTTTGGAGTTTTCCCACCCCCATTCTCCCTGGATGAGTGTCTCCAGCATATCCCTTTCCAGCAGGGCTGGCACTGCTGGTTATGCTCCTTAGCAGCTGAGAGAACTTAACAGGGTGATAATTTCTGTTCTGTTCCTCCCAGCTGCAGCTTTGTCCTCTGATAAAGAGGTGGCCACATGGTTGTTAGAGTATAGCAAGGAAAATCTGCTTTAGGATGCTGTGGGATCATCCGGCTTTATGGAAAGACAGAAATGAAATGTTGTTTCAGAAGTTAATGATTGTTTGTTGTCTGTATGAGCACCTTCCTTTCTTTTTAAAGATCTATGCTGTAAATGTTTCTATGGAATATTGATGTATCCTGGCATATTTGGGGTTGTAATTAGTCTTTGGACATCAGTAGCAAAAATTAATTCCTTTCGTTAGGAGAAAATTACCATGTACACAGTAGGTCTTTGCATCATAGCTTGATATAGCTGAGGAGATTGTTTCCCATATCAACCAATCAGGCAGCTTCAGAACCCTGTCACAGTTAGAGGCAGGCAAACCATAAAAAATTCAAAGACCTTGGACTTCACCAACAGTGAAGATTTTCATAACACAATCATTCTTGCTGGCATGTTGAAATGGTAACACAGTGCTCACACTGTGTGTAGGGTCAAAGCTGAATAAATGCACACTGTATGATTATCTCAATTTCTTATTGTTCAGCATAATATGCATGGTTGTTGTACCAAAGCTGAGGGGGAGGCCATGCATCAGGAGTCTAAGCAGAGACAGAGAGCAGGCCGCAGTAGCCTAAGGGAAGTGGACTCTGTGGGAGCCTCCCTGGAAGGCATAAAATTGCTTTTTAGAGCATACAAATTGTCAGAAGAAGCTCCATGTGTTTGCTGTGCTGCATGTACATCACCCTGATTTAGGCTCACAAGAGACCACAGTCTCTGGAAACCCTTTGTCTGGTTTTGAACTGCATTCTTCATTCATTTCTAGCAAGGGGATCCCAACATTCAAAATGTGCCCCCAGATGACTGCTCTGTCTTGCAGAGGGTTTTGTACTGGGGCTGCCTTGTACTGGTGCACAGAGATCACCCTCTGCCTGGCCTGAGGAGGTGACACTTTGTGCTGAACTGCTCCAGCCACTGCCTGGTAGCCATTAGTTTTGGTAATAACTGCAGGCAGTGGGGCCATTGTACAGAGAGAGCCTGGAGAATTGAGTTGCTGGAAACTTGAGTTGGAAGGAAAAGTTGTAGGGTTTTGGCTCAGCATTAAGATCCAGGAGAGATTCAGCCTACCCTGCTCTGGACCTGGTTGGATCTTGAGATAAATCCAAATGTGACTGGAGTATTAACAAAACAGAGGGTGAATTTAGGCCACTGAGAAACCACCTCTATTTTCATTTTAAACAGCACAGGATTTAAAATACACTGTCTATCCAAGCTAGAAGGAAGTCCTTTGGGTTCCCTCTTGAGGAGTGGTATTTATCCATTTTGGTTTTGGTTAATGTGATTGGGCTACAAATTCAGACCTTAACTTGCAGAACCAACTCTCTCGCAGCATTCAAACACAAACAGCAGCTGAGTTTTGTGATGGTTCCAATTCAGAGGCAGATTTTTTTTGAAGCACTAGTTTTGATTTTAGCCCCCTACTCCAGTCCAGAAAGGATTGTGAAGTCGTTGACAAGTATTACTGTGATAAAATGCTGTGTATCAATGATCTTTCCTGTGGTGTTTCTTCAGGTTCGCAAAATTCTAGACTTGGTTCAAAGCAAGGGAGAAGAAGTTTCAGAATATTTTGTCTATGTCCTGCAGAAAGTCACTGATGCTTACTATGAACTTCAGCCTTGGCTGGATGAAGTAGGTTACACGCCTTCAGAGAATATTTGTAGTAAACCTGTGGTAAATACAGATCCAGGTAAGGTCATGCATCTCTATCCCTTCCCTTAAAACTGCCCTGCGGTGTAAGAAGCTCCAGCCAGGTGACAGGAGAGTAAGAGTTGAGGCAGGCACAGCCAGGGAAAATAATTGTATGCTTGCTACCAGTGGTAGCCAAATTAAAAGGCATACTATATAACAAAAGGGTGATGTTAATAAACTACATCTTGTTTTGTTAAACTCAGGTTCTTTGTGCATTTGTTTGTGGATATGTAACACAATGGCAGAATGGCACCTTGTGCCAGCTGTAGTGTTTTCTATGCCTCTACTCAAATTTATTAGCAAGACTGTGATGTTTTGGCCGTGGACTAGCCAGTATTTCATGATGAGAACAGTCAAGAAATGAGGCGGGTTGACCAGGGAAGCTGTGCAGTCTCCATGTTTGGGGGTTTTCAAGATCCACCTAGATAAAGCCCTGTGCAACCTCATCTGATGTCAGAAATGGTTCTCAGCAAGAGGTAGGACTAGACCTTCTGAAGTCCCTTCTAACCAGAATTATTCTATCATCCTAAAAGATGATTTTTAGCAACCCTAAAAATCAGAGTTCAAGTATTGCAGAAATTATTTCCTCTGGAGAGGCTTTTTCATACTACATAAATATAAGAATTATTTTGTCCACATCTGAAGCAAAGTTTCTGTTTCTAGAAAGCCAAAGTTTCTAGAAGCCAATGTTGCACAAGAATAAGAGATTCTCCTTTTTTTGTCATCTTAAAAAAGTCTTTTGAGGTGCCTGGCACTTGGTTTCTAAAATGCATGGCTTCTATTTGCAATAATGTAAATGACTAAAGAAGTTAGGAAAGAATAATCACCTACCTGATACAACTGCAGATAGAATATAAGTACAGTGAAATCATTGACCAACAACTCCAACAAGCCTTTGCAGACAGAGAGTTAAGCAGCTTTTAACAAAAGATCAGGGGCTTGTCTTTGAGTCTCAGTGGAATGATAGCAGCCTCTTAAACCAATGCAGCATCAGTACTGGCTTTCAGGAAGTGGTGGCTCACCTTTCTTTCACACCTGAATATGCCAAGTGAGTGATGATGGCAGCACAAATAGAATTAATCTGCCAAAGAACCGTTTTCATATTAGAATTACTTTTGTTTATTACCCCCTGAGTTCCCAAAGAGGTGGAACATTGTATAGATAGGTTTTTAGTTAACAGTCTCTTTGATAATAGTTCACTGTCTTTTTAGTTAGCAGGTATTGCCAGAAACTCAGACATGAACTGGGACGAGATTCCAAGTTTGTTATGTTGTATGCTCAGAAGGAAGAGATGTTGCTTGAAGAAATCTACTCCAACAGTATTATGGAGCTGGTCAGTTTTACCAATGAGAGTCTTGGCCAAGTGGGTCAATTGGAAACCCTTTTTGATGATGCAGCTGGACTGATTAATGAAGATGGAGAGACTGTTTATGTCTATGGTGATGCAGGAATTGGAAAATCCATCTTGCTGCAAAAGATACAAAGCCTTTGGGCCAGAAAAGAATTGGACGTAGGGGCCAAGTTTTTCTTCCATTTTAGGTGTAGGATGTTTAGCTGCTTCAAGGAAGATGAAGCCATATGTTTGAAAGACCTGCTCTTCAAGTATAATTGCTACCCAGACCAAGACCCCACAGAAGTGTTCCATCACATCTTGCAGTTCCCTCATACAGTTCTTTTCACTTTTGATGGCTTTGATGAGATCTATTCCAACTTTGATCTCAGCAGCGTACCTGAAATATGCTCACCTAATGAACCCATCCACCCTCTGGCACTGCTTGTAAGCCTTCTCAGAGGAAAGCTTCTTAAAGGATCCAAGAAAATTCTTACTGCCAGGACAGGAACTGAAATCCAAAAAAACATCATTAGGAAGAAGGTGTTGCTCCGCGGTTTCTCCAGGAATAACCTGAAGGAATACACAGCTATGTTTTTCAAAGATGAGCGGCAACGAGCATTGGTATCAAACCAGCTGGAAGCTAACCCAAATCTCTGCAGTTTGTGTTCAGTGCCTTTATTTTGCTGGATTATTTTTAAATGCTTTGAGCACTTCCACTCCATGTTTGACAGCCATGAGCTTCCAGACAGTTCTTTTACATTAACAGATGTATTTTTGCTCATGACTGAAGTTCACCTGAACCGGTCTGTGAAGACAAGTTTGCTGAAGGGCAATATCAGGAGCCAAGCAGAGATGTTCAGATCAAGAAAGGAAAGTCTTCTAGCTTTGGGTAAAATGGCATACAAAGGGCTGGAGAACTCTTCCTTTATCTTTGAGCAGGAGGAAGTCTCATTGGCAAACATCTCTGAAGAAGATTTGCAACTGGGCTTTCTCAGGACAGTTAAAGGTCACAGTGGCTGTGACAGTCAGGCTACATATGAATTCTTGCACTTAACCCTTCAGTCTTTTTTCACAGCTTTGTTCTTGGTTATGGAGGAGAAGGTGGGTACCAAGGAGTTACTTGAGTTTTTCAATGAATGTTCTTCCATGGAGACTGCCCAGCCTACGTGCCTTCGTATCCCCTGGTTGAAGAAACAACTAGCAGGAAAGGATCCTTTCCAAAATAAAGAACACTTTAATTTTACCAACATGTTTCTTTGTGGCCTACTTTCTGTATCCAAGCAGAAGCTCTTCAGGCATTTAGTTTCGCCTGCGGTCATTAAGAGGAAGAGAAGAACGCTCATCACATACCTTGGGGAGAGCATGAAATCCCATCTGAAAGGCTTCACTAGGTCCAGGCTTACAAGCTACAATCAGGTGCAGGTGCAGCCCAACTTTGTGTGGATGCTGAGGTGCCTGTACGAGACGCAGAGTGAGAAGGTGGGGAGGATGGCAGCCCGCCGCATGCGCGCCAACTACATCAAGCTGGCCTACTGCAACGCCTGCTCTGCCGACTGCAGCGCCATTTCCTTTGTTGTGCACCACTTCCAGAAGCGCCTGGCTCTGGATTTGGACAACAACAACATCAATGACTATGGAATAAAACAGCTGCAACCTTGTTTCAGCAAGCTTGCAGTGATCAGGTAGGAGTCTCTGTATGGCAGTAGGTCCTTGCATATTCTTCGTTTATTGCACAAACTGGTGGGCTGAAGGATCTGATCTTGCAAGTGGGCAAAGATGAGGATTATCTGGAAATTAATGTTTCAGATCTCCTGAAGTCTTTGTTCATTTAGTCACAGGAGCAGAGATAAACTGTGAATTTGGAAACCAAAATGGAAAGGATGGTAAGAAGTCCTTAGAAGCACAGACTGTTTAAACCTGTAGGTTTAGTTAGCTCCTGTGGCAGGTTCAGTTGAAACCGGGCAGAAACACCAATTACATGTAGTGTTTTTAAAATTGCCAATTTGAAATTTCCTGGCCAACGCACCAAAGAATGTTGTGGGTTTAGAGCTAGCTAAAACTTACTAGCTCACTTATTTTCTGTTGTGAGATATGATTTTAGAAGAAAGGAAAACGCAGGCTTAAACTTAAGACTATAAGGAAAATTTATTAACAAAACAAACTAACAAAAAAAAAGTCCAAATGAAACTTCCAGAACACTTCCCTCCCCTACCTACTTATTTTCTTTCCCACTTGACAACATAAAACAAAATCTGGGATTTTTAAAATCAGTTATCACTTCTACAATAATCTTTTTCTAATTCACATAGGGCAAGGAGTCTTCTTTTTCAACACCCTGGAGATATGTCCACAAGAGCAGTTCTCTGTGGCTT
>VWYI01010123.1:244532-323141 GCA_013399455.1 Anthoscopus minutus | reverse complement strand
TTCCTCTGCTCCGCAGCTGCTGGAGAAAGCCGCGCTGAAAACAAAGTGGGGGGGAGGAGCTGCTAGCTTTGGCTCAGGCACGACCCAGAGGAATTTCGGCTCGGCCTGGCGGCAGCCCAGCCCAGCCTGGCCCGGCGGCAGCAGCGGCTCGGCCCCGGCCCAGCCCGGCCCCAGCCCGGCCTGGCCTGGCCCGGCCCAGGCTCGGCCAGGCCCCGTCGGCACACATGAGGCCGCGTCCTCTCCCCCCCACCACCTTCAGAAGCCGGAAACCGAAAAAGAGAGAGTTCGGAGTTTCCTGGGCTTCACAATGGGTATTCACAGGGGTGGATCTTGACTCTGAATAGCTTACACAGGTGTCAGTTCTCAGAACTGAACAGTCACTGGCTCTCTCTCTGAAATTCTCGAGAGCCTCTTTCAGGAGAACTATTTCCGAGGATGTCTTTCCTTCCTTCCTCCCCAATACCAACCAAGGTCAAACCAGCACAGCTCCATCTCAGATTGTCTCAGGAGAGGATTTTTATAGAAGGTGCTTAAGGGAAAAAGGAAGCGACATAAGGGCGTCCTGCATTATATAAAAATTGCCTGAGGCCATCTCTGCCTTTGGTCATAAGGGGTAAGGGAGGATCTCCTATTCACAATAACCCATGATCGGAAGCTCTGAGTTTCTTGCTTTTGTGTCCTGTCAAAATGTCTGGCTTTCATAGGACAAAAACTGTCATGTACATCCATGAAAGGATGTAGTTGATGCCTTCATATGTGGTGTTTCCCTAAGGTCATGTGAAGGGAGGACATGGCTTGGTGTGAAAAGAGAGAACTTACCTCCACCTCTAACATCACAGGCCAGATTGTTTCACCTCCAGCCCTTTGAGGTTGTACCATGTAGCTATATCTTATTTGTCCAAAGATTTAGGTGCAGAAAATCAGGGACTTCATGCATATCTCCTTTGAAGCTCCTTCAGCCTCATGAGAATTTGTTTTAACAACTGGATTTATTCATCCTATTTGGCTGTGCCTTGCCTTGTTTTCCTGTAGGAATAAATCAAAATCAGTAACTCTTGTTTTTTTTCCCAGTTATTTGCAAATTGACTGACCTCCCAAGAGAAAGCAATAAGGAAACTCCTGGGGGAAATGCATGAGTATGTAAGACAAAACAAAGAAGCAAAAGGCCAGCCTTTCATTCTTTGTGCCTATTGTGTAATTGTGCTATACACCGTGTGATCCTAACACTATCCCCACACCAAGACAGTCTTTTAGGTTGTCCTTTTGTTTTTATGGATCTTCAGATGTTGAACTCTTTTTTCTAATGAGCAATTTCTGCAGGCCAGGAAATGTTGTTTCCAACAGCTTAACCATCCCTTTCAAAGAAGCAGACTGTTCTGATCTGTAGAAATACGCTTTATCTGTAGAAATTGGCTGATCTCTCCTGTGCTGGTGTGTTCCAAAGGGACTGGGTTGCTAACTAGCAAAGGCTAGGGAGGCTGTTGGTAACGAGGGACTCTCAGTAGGAAAGCCTCAGCTGTTGAGTGTGTGTGCAAACTAAATGTGGTCAAAATGTTTTCATAGGGACAGCTTTACCCAGAAAATGTGATTCATGGCAGATGGAATACTTCACTTGAACCTGTCCATTTAGTGAAGGTGAAAAAGCTTTAGAAGTTATAAAAAAACCCCAACCAAAACAACAACCACAACAAAAACCCCACCCCAAAACAACTGTGAGAAGAAGCATTTTTATTCTGAATGACTGACATTGATTTGTTTCGTGTCTGGCTGGGATTATAAAATTAGAAACATGTAGCACACCCATGGGAGCGCAGTTCTTCTGTTTTCTGGCCAGGGCTTTTCACAACCTTTATTTGGTGAAGCCTGAATGTGTTGTGACTTTCAAGATGCCTGGCTTTCACTACATAATCAGAGAGAAGATTGCAAGACTAGTAGTTTGGACAGCTTGCTTTTGCTAGGGTGTTAAACAGACTTTCTTCCTGAAATCACAGTAAGCACAGGAGAGGGTGAGATGTTTATCTGGTGGCTGACTTCCTACATTTTATTGTTCTCAGTTCCGTGGACAGCTTCCAGAGCATTACCTAGGAGATCTGGGACTTTCTGATTTTAATCAGTTTTGGAGTAAGCCACATGAAGCTGAGCTCACATTTCCATTAACAGCTTTTAATATGTGGGATAAAGACCTGTTAAAATATCAAAGGAAAATGCACAGGCCTCCAGTTATTTGTTAACTTATGAGTTATAAACATTTGTAAGATGTATTGATTCAGACTTTTCATTCCCTTCTTTCCAGGCTCAGTGTAAATCAGGTCACAGATCACGGTGTAAGGATCTTGTACGAAGAACTCTCCAAGTACCAAATTGTGTCTTTCTTGGGGTATGTATGCAGTTGGGAGCAAAACACTCAGCAGTGATACTAGAAAATAGAATTCTAATGCTGTCAGTATTGACACAGCAAAGGTGGGGTAGAAACTGCAGTTACCTCCTCACTTAAGCAAAGCAGCTTTTTGTGTTAGAAATGATTCTGTAACAGTTCACTGGGGAAAGGACCATGGCTTCCTCTCCCATCACATTCCCTCACAGCTTCCTGCTGGCATCAAACTCTTCTGTGACACAGTGCAGACCACTGTCATGTTACTGAACTGTGTGAGCATGCTAATTTTTTATACCAAAAGCTTTCTGCTGTGAAAGGGATAGACTGCAAGCAAGAGAGCATATGTAGTTGTAGCCTGCTGTTTGCTGTAGACTGATTTATTTCAACTATGCAAAGCAGATACAGCTTGGTAGAGACTGGTGTCAGGAACATGCAGTTTCAAGTGTGTTCATGATACCAATTTCTTTCAAGAGCTTAATTATTCTTAATGAAGTTGAAGCTAGAAGGCGCTTTAGCTTTGACTTCCTGCTCTTGGTTAAGTAGCTACATAAAAATGACTTTTTGAAAGGTGAACATGAGTACCAAGAATAGCTTTTTGCCTCCAGTGCCCTAATGTAAGTACAACTGCTCAGGTATCTGCTCTTCAGTAATATTTGCAAGGGGATTTTATGACTTTCAAAAGACCAAAAGTACATTATGGTGTTTTGTCTTTTGACTTATCTTCTGGCAATATTATTTCTGTACTAGCACAGGAATAAAGGGAAGCTTTCTTTGCTTGTGGAGACCATTTATTTTAAAAATTATATAAATATTTATGATTTGCTGTCTGATCTCCTTACATTTTATATCTAGCCCATCACAAGATGAATTATATATCAAAATAGAAATGCAAGCAACTGTGAATATGTACAAAGCCGTACAGAAAAAATAGATGCTATGTGTGGATCATAAAACATTCAGGTTGTAAATATTTAACAGCAGTAATAGCCTATTTTTATCAATGTGTTTTTTCTTTAAGCTTATACAACAACCAAATCACTGATGTTGGAGCCAAATATGTTGCAAAACTAATTGAAGAGTGTTCAAGCCTTGAATATGTAAAGTATGTTGGATTTTTTTTCCTTTCTACAGTATCCTAATTAAGGTTAAGCAACTTGAAAGGGGAGGAAGAGTAGACAAAAATTGTATTTGAAATAAAATATAATTTCGGTTGCAGTTGTATATTTGTTTTTCAGTACTCTAGCAGTGGATGGCAGCAGGTGAAACTCTTGAATCCTTTTCTGGAATATAGTAGTGAGTTAAAGGAATGCATGAGGCCTGTTCTTTACCTAAATCCATCCTGAGCACCTGAGTGAGGCTTAAGTTGTGCATTAACCTCGCTGCTGCTTCCAGCAGGCAAATTCCCTTGGATTTAGTACCAGGTTTTTTAGTGATCTTTAGTCATCTTTAAAGGGCCGCGGGTGTCAGGCTGTGCTGGTGTCAAACCTCAACTCTGGAATTCCCCAGATTCACTTAGTGAGTTGTTCCCTTTAATTCCTGGAACTTCCCCAGATAAGAATGTCTGGCCATGCACATTGGTTGGACATAAGGGTAGATCATTAACCAGTGCTTTAATTGTGACTGTAGCAGAAACCAGAGGTAACTGCAGCAATGTCAGCTTTTGGTGGGAATGTAGGAACAAGCAACCAGGGACTCTTGGGTTCTAGTCCATGTTCTATCACTGACTTGGTCTGAAACTCCACTCTAGCCGCATCCTTCCTATGTGAAATATTTGCAGAATTTTGAAGCCCAGGAGCACTTTGGTTCTTTCACTGCTTTGACAGTGCTTTGCTTATTTAATGTACCTTTCACCAAAAAGCCTGTTGAAAGATGGTTACTTCCAGGCTGCATAGTAACCCTAGAGATTATTTTGAGATAGAGTGCATGTTCATGTGCCCAATGTCAGCCAAACAAGACAGTTTTATGTAAATCTAGTGGCTTGGGGGAGTTGGGGTTCGGTCTGTTCTTTAAATCAATCTATATGCAATTATCTCTCCCTTGAGCTCCAGCCATTTGATATCCACATAGGCCAAAAATAGGAAAGGTTTTGTGTAAAATGCCAGCCAGAGACTGACTGCTGCACTGACCTATGCCACTGCCTAGAGCCTGTGCTTACAACAGAAAGACTTGAAATTATTGCAGTCTGTGCTTATCAGCTGCAGTCTCTTCTGGAAACACACAGTCAAGAAATATTCTGTTCCCTGTGGCATCATGAAACATGCTGCATGTAATTCATGAGCTCTATCACAATTGCTGATACTATGAATTATATTAAAAACAAGGCCAGGGTCCTTGCCCTGAGGATCAGCTCCTAAAGCTCATTTTTAACATATTGGGCACCAAACCCAAGACTCTACTGCAATACTTCTGGTTTGGAGGGCTGACATGCAAAATATGCAAAAGACAACGTAAAATTATGTCTTTTAGTCAAAGGTCAAGTGCCTGCAGTATTTTTTCACTCTAGCTTAATCTTTGATAACTGCAGGTAACCTACAGAGTTAATTAGCCTTAAATACTTGTGTGGCTGTCTGAATTGGTTGGTGTTCTGATAGCTGCACAGTTGTAAGTGATGCACCTCATCAATTTATGTATTTTGTGCAGAATAGGAGCAAACAAAATAACGAGTGAAGGAGGGAAGTGTCTTGCCCAAGCCATCCAGAAGAGCAAGACAATGTTTGAAATTGGGTAAGTTCAGTGCTAAGGAGCAGAACTTAGGGCTTGATCTTGGCCAGGCATCTGTAAATCCCTTAGGATTACTTCTTTTCATGCTTACCTTCTCTCATCCTGCTATTCCTTCCCTCCTCAACAGCAGGAGGAAGGGTGACAATAGAACAAACAGGTGTAGAGGCATAGCCACCTTTTCCATGGAGAAGGAGGCTGCTTTGTTGTTTCTCAGTTCACACAATGTTTGGTTTGGATTTTGGCATCTGTTTTTTTCTTTTTCACTCTTCTGACAGAACCTTAAAGGAGAAACAAAGAAAGAGGACAGTATGTAAAGCTAGCCACTTTCTTTATGGCAGCACAACTCCTCTAAAGATACTTGGTTATTTTTAAGTCTGTGTGGTTTTTTGACAATTGGCACTGCATCTAGTTATTGAGTGTCATAGTTACAACTGTCAAACCTTCTGCATCACATCCTGATAAAGTTGTGAGCTGGGAGAATAAAAGGGAATGTTCTCTTAGGCTGTCCCTAACTGCAAAGTGCTCTTATTAGAGAAAGGTCTAAATGTACTCCAAACCTTTACTTCCTGCTCTGTTTCTCAGGAAAGGTGCTAGGTTTGATTTATTTTATTTATTTTTGCCCTCTTCTGGCAAATCCCAGTTTCTCTTTCCACTCTACAGGAGAACACATTTCTTAAAATTTAGTACTTGAATGCAGGGAATTAAAATCTCTGCTTGGTCATTGTGAAGATCACAGTAGCTGTGAAACATGAAAATCAGATTTTTGACCTTTAATTTTGTTGTTCTACAACATTTCACAAATACAGTGAGCAGCCTGTACACTTCCATATGGCTGAGTCTGCTGTGCTGTACTTGCTGTAATTTCAGTGAAGGACTCCTATTTTCTCCTGTGGAGGAAATGATTACTCCAAATGGACTTAGGATAGCTTGGAAAGAAATGTTTAAATAGCAAATTGCACTGGGTCTGAAGGACAAGGAAATTCAGGGGAACTTACTGGAAGTCCATGTTTTTAGATACCACAGAGTTCAATTGATTCTAAAGGAGCTGTCAACTAATTACCCTTAAGCTGAGTGTGGCTCTGAGTCATAAAGCCAGGATCCCTGTAAGAAACCCAACGACTAGACCTCAGCAGAGGTGTTTTCAAGCCTCATAATACAGGGTGAATTTTCAAAGTGGTTAGTCTGCATAGAAAGGCTTTGACCAGATACTCCTAGTTTCTGATCAAATCTCTCCAGCTTGTACCACATTACCTTCACTCACAAAATAACCCTTTGTGTAATCAAGGATTGTTTTGCCATTGGAAACATTATTTCTTACCAGTGTGCAGCAGTGTGATCCCAAAAGCACTCCTGCTGCAGTGGGCTGTCTCCCAGAGCTAACTTTGTGCTGTGGCCTGAGGGTGCTGGTGAGTCAGCAGAGGTTACTGATGTGATGTGCAGGGAGTGGAACATACCTGCCTCAGTGGGGAGTGCACCTGCCCGGTTTCTCACAAGCCTGAAAGACTGTGAAGTAATCAGGAAGGAGGGGAGGGGAGAGAAACAGGGAGGACTCATTGCCAAGAGCTAGTAGGGCAGCACAACTGATACCTCCTGTTCTCCTCTCTTCACTAGGATGTGGGGTAATCAAATTGGAGACGAAGGAGCAAAGGCATTTGCAGAGGCCCTGAGGAACCACCCCAGGTTAACAAATGTGAGGTAAAACACCAGCAGAGCCAGGCAGCTCAGTGTAGTGCTGCCCTTTCCATCCTACTGTGGAGCAATGACTCTTCCCACCAAGTGTTGGCTTGGAATGCCATCTGGTATTGTAGCCTTTGCTTTGCAACCAAGAGGTTCCTGGTGCAAGCAAGAGGGCAGACTCTGTCAAAGAGCTTTGTGCAGCCTTTTGGCAGTTTAAAAATACTACAGGACTGGCATCTTTTCCTCTATCTGCACCTTCTCCCCCATGCTGCACAGAGTTCTGGCATTCGTGAAGGCACATGGTCAGTGGGTGCCATTTTGATCTGGGAGCATTAGCAGAAGGAGACATCAGATGTCACAGAATTGGGTTCCCAGGGAATTCCTCACTATTAACAGTTTCTAGTGAGAAAGTGCAGCAGCTCTTACTAAGGTGCTTTTTAGGCCATAATATGTTTGGGTAGGGGCTGGGACATTCTTACATTTGGGCTCATCCTGTGCTCCAGTGGAGCTACACTAGCACACATTCAGTGCTAGTGAGATGTCCTCCTCTCTGGAGTTCAGGGAGGGATCTCAAACCAGCCTTCTGGAAGCCATGACACAGGTGAGGTTGGAAGCACAGCAGGGGCAGAAGTCAGCAGTGTTAAGCAGCTAAACTTTCCCTTCCAGACTTTCAAGTGCTGGTTGGGGATTTAAAAATTTAAGGATGCTTTTGGAGTCCCTCCGCACAATTGGAGCACTGGGTTCATGGTGACCCTTTCCATTTGTCTCCCAGTTCCACTGGCCTCCACGGTGAGGGAGCAGGCAAGGCTCCTTAGTTTCCCCACAAGGTGGCACATGGCACTAGTTTCTTCAAAAATACTCTGGAAGTTTGGGGATCTCTAGAGAGTTTATTGCTGCCACTTCAGATCTAGAGATTTCAGAGCTGGTGCCTTGTCCTCTTTTCTGCAAGCGGGTAGTCAAGCTTAAAAATTAAAAGCTGAACAGGTGCAGTGACCTAGATATATGTAAACTTAAAAAGCCATCTGAAATAGCCATCTTCCCATAATTGCACAATCCATCCAGATGCATCAGACTTGAAAGAAAACATTTTGAACTTGAATTAGAGCTCAGGGATTCTCAGATGAGAGCAAATATGCTGATGTTTGCAGAAACAAAGAGGAGTAACTGTGCTGTCTCAAGCTCAGCTTTGCTGGCACTTGTGCAGGGTGAATCCTCTGCTCTGCAGCGTACTTGCTCTTGGCTTCATTTCTTATCTACCACTGGCTAATCTGGCTCCATGACTTGAATTCATAGTGAGCACCTGTGGTAGCTTCATGTGAAGATCAAGGAATGATAATCCTTACTACATCAGTTTACTTTATTTGCTATTTTTAGGCCCAGTCATGATGGACGGAGAATATCCAGTTTAATCTGAAGATAGGAAGGACTATTGCCAATACCTACTTGTGCCATTGCTCTGCTTGGTTCCCCTTTCTACCCTTTTTGAGGCTTTGCATTATTTTGAGATAAGAGATGCTTTTTGGACTCCAAAAGCCCAGAGCATAACTTTAACTGGATGATTTTGCCAAGGTCTATTCAAAGAATGAAGGGCAGACTAAGAAATGTTTGTGGTTTGTAATGGAAAGCATTTACCAGCTCATCTCTCCATATACAACAGAAGGTGTTGTATTTGGAAGAAGAATGAAGTATTTGGATGCCTGAAAGACTCAGGACAAAGTGCCCAGTTCTACAGGGATGACAAATGCGTCATCTACTGCTAAGCACAACTCTTTGTCCTTGTTAAAAGCCTCAACTCTCAAAATTATGGGGTGCCACTCTGCTGTCAGCCCCAAGAGCACAACTCACTGCCAGCAGACCTTGTGGACTATGTGACAGACCTGCACTCAGGCTGCAGCTTGTGACTGCTCTCACTTGTAGAAGTTGAAAGGGCTCAGTGGTTTGTGAAGTTTGTAAGCCTTTGAAACACACAAATGCTGAGCTGTACAATTGGGAAGCAGATAATCCAGAATATTCCCTTGTATTTGGCAGTGGGAGAGCCATGTGGTGCTTCTTCTCAGACATTTATATGTTTACTTCACAGTCTCGCATTCAATGGCATCACGACAGAGGGAGGCAAAAGAATTGCTGAAGCCATGCAACAAAACAACTCCGTGAGGATATTCTGGTAATTGGCAGTGTGGTCTTTCTCCTCTGCTTGCCTTTCCAGAACAAAATGCTGTTTTATTTCCTCCAATCCCATCTCCCTTCCTACTCTCCCCTCCTCCTCCTCTCCCTCCACCATCCCCTATGCTTTCACCATCAGGAAACTATAAGGTATCTCTTTGGAAGAATGTGGACATGAGTAATGGATCAGCAGCATGTGTCCTTTGGGATACATTCCAATGACCCAGTGTCATGTCTCCCTCCATCTTGCTTTCCCCATCTTCTTTCCATCATCTGAAGTCAAGTTCTTTGTCCTCAGTTTTTGCACCGCTTCAGTGTTGTCTGTACCTTTTCCCACTACACCTCATCCACCTTTTAGACATTAAAGCATCATGAGAAAGTATCACCAGAACATTGCTCAGATAAATAAAGATTTGATATTAAAAGAGACAACTCTTTTACCTCCAGGGCTTCTCTTCAATATCTCTTTGAGTCCAGCCTTTACAAATTGCTCAGGGCAGGACAAGCACATCCCCCTTTGGCTGTCTAAAGCTAAGTCACAGACAAGCTGCAAAAACAGGGGGCTGAAAAATAATGTCACCATCCTAAGTGAACATTTTCTCTCCCACTTAGGTTGACTAAAAATGAGCTGGATGATGAGGCAGCAATGAGTTTTGCAGAGATGCTGAAGGTCAACAAGAAACTGGTGCATTTATGGTGAGTTACATTCCACAGTGGCACAGGCTCCTTGGCAGTCACTACATTAAAGCTTCACCTTCCAAGTCTATGTAGGTCACAGCAACAGCTTCTGTGCATGGTCTGGATGCAGCTGACTGCTTGTAGACAGTTCTAACGGGAAGTTAATAAAGCTGCTGTCTAGTGTTTGGAACCTGCTTTCATAGGGAAAAGTTCAAGCTGTTTCTGGTAACTTTCAAACTAATGATTGATTTCATCTCTCATTAGGGAAACAGTACCAGCTTAAAAATCAAAAGTTTTAAAAAACCAACAAACTAAACAAACCAAAACCCCATGCAGACAGCTAGAATAGAATAAGGTTTTTACAATTCTTTTTGTTTATCATCATGCTATGAAAGTAACTCTTCAACCAAGAACCTTCATGACAGATAATCAAATACGTCGCATTTGCTCAATGCTTTCTTTTCAGGCTAGCAATACACTGATGCAAGACACTCACCTCCAAGGCATCAATCCCCAGGAAACTAGGGATTATTTCTAGAAATCACAGTGAGAGTTTTTACACTTCTAAGAAAAAGCAGCATTGGCTTTTCTAATCCAGAGGTTGCCAATGGATGAGGTTGGGCAGATGTGAGCTGTATAAAAAAAAGCCATCCATTCATTTTAAGTGATCAAGGGAACATCATACATGGAGTCCCTTTACATGCTGTACAAAGATTTGGCTGACCACACTGTAGCACACTCCCTGTATTAATCCTAATTCCAGCCCCTTAGGAAGCATGCTGGCTGTCATGGGTGCCAAGTACTCATAGTCTCTTTTGGAAGCAGCAGAAGCTGTGGTGCCCATCACCCTGAAAATTAAAAGGCAGTGGGGGAAGTGCTTGATTTCTTTGTGCACAGCTGCAGATGTAATTCACTGAGCAGTTTGGGTTGAATGCATAATAAAACTTAGCCCAGCCAAAGCAGGCATAGTAATCGAGATAAATGTCTTTGTCATGGCTCAGTATTGTCCAAGGCTGTCTGCCAGTGGACAAATTTATATCCTGCTTTGTTGATTACACCAGTGGATACCTCCAAAAGGTGGTGACCTATATAGATAGTTGAACTTGAGGCCGAGTTAAAGTCTTTTTTCCAGTAGCTGAAAGATTCTACTGGATCCCTTTGCATTTTGATTCATCTACCAAGTGCAGAAACTCCTTTAATGGGAATGCCTCCTTCTCTCCTTCCCTAAAAAATTGTTCAATACACTCCAATTTTCAGCCTCACCCTGAATCCTGAGGGATTCATGCAACCAGTCACATGGAATGGTACAGCTATGGGGCTCACTATATTAGACTGAAAAGTGAGTATTGAATTAATCTAGGCTGATGAGTATTTCTATACTCATGCAGATGAGTGGCCTTTGTTCAACTTTAGCTAGTGGGATGGTCTACAGTGGTTAATAAGAGTTACCTACTCTTCATCAGTTTCACTGCTTGAGGATATTACGGGGTTTTTTTCCTTCCCTGATCTCTGATGAGACACGATTTATAGCTGGTAAGTTGGCTTCACTGGGACTTGTACCTGCTCATACCGAAGTCAAAATCAGTGCCTTGTTTTTCGAAGATCTTGTTGGTCTGATAAGCAAAACTGGAGGATTTGGCAGCTTCTAGATCATAACTGCTAAAACACTAGGCCTACACAGGGTCTGTACTCAGAATTTTCTGTACATCACTTAAAAACATTTCAGTCTTCTTAGCAAGAAAGCAGAGCTCAGAGGTTTGTCTGTCTCAGTCCAAATACCGCACCACTAGTAAACAGTTCATAGCAGAAATTTGTCAGCTATGTAATTCAAATTGCTCAGTATCTCCAGAATGCACCCACATGCAAGATGAAAAGGAACAGATTAATACTCTGGGCTCTGTTTCTGAAAGTGCATGTGGGGCATTTGACCAATACTGTGTACTATTCTTGCAGATAAAATCATAGTCATTTTCTTGTGGCAGACAGCTTTGCTCCTTGACATCAAGCTGAGTGTAGGTTGTGCATGTGCTGCAAATTAATTTGCATGTTAGATTGACTTGAAATGCTTTTTGTTTTTAGGCTTATCCAGAATCAATTTACAGCCAAAGGGGTGAAGTGCCTCAGTGAAGCTCTCAAGGAGAACACGACTATTCAAGAAATCTGGTAAAGGTCCCTTTCTCAAAGGCTCACTTTGTATACTTTCTTTCCCTTTAAAACCCTACTGGCCTTACTACTTCCAGCCTAAAAAATTCAGAGCAAGTTTATGTGAGGCAGGGGTTGTAGTTCCAGCTGTGGATTTCAAACAGGTAAAAAACCACTGCCATTGAAGCATTTCCTTGTGTGTTATGGATGTCAGGCAGTTTTCTTGGTTCACATCTGTTTGTACCACTCGCAGAACATGTGTTTGCAGAATCAGGGCCTGAATTTATAGACTAAGATTTGCTTGTTGTTCTTACTTTTAAACTTCAGAACACGTTCATGCTTTTCAGGACCTAAATGCCAAAAAAGCAGGAGATGGTTACCTTTAATCAGCATTACTAGTCTGGTTTGCAGAATTCATGCTTGGATTTTTTTGGGCAGTGCTCCCAAATACTGGAAGTGCTAAGCTACAAGGAGATTAACTTTTTGCAGGATTTGTTTGTTTTAGATTAGGTGGGCATCACATAGTCACACATGTACATTTAAGGCAGAAAGCCAAATACCACGTTCCTTCCCTCACCTCAGGGAGCTCAGGAGTCAATAGAACCAAGCTGGTTATAGCACTGCTGCTTTATTATTAAACATGAAATTTATTTTTAAATATATGTATTTGTTTTAGTGAAAGGACACTGAATTCTTGCTTAGAAAGACAATGACTCACTGTCTGACTAGTATGTTCCCTGGAGAGGTGGAAAAGGTACTTTTTTCAAAAGCTCCAGTCAGCTTTCTTCTACAGAAGAGGCATCAATTCCCCCTCAGATCATTCTGAATCTTTAGACTGAAATCTGTCTTTTGATTCTGGCCTGAATGTTCAGAGGCATTCATTAACCCAAGTCATTTCATAAATCTGAATGGTTTAATGGATTTCAACATTTCTGAGAGCAGCACTTAACCTGGCTGCTCATTTTCAAGGGTGTAAGTATCAATGTAGATTATCTTTACATAGCCACAATTTAAAATTTTGCTATTGGTCATTTAATGTTAATAATGCCTGAATACTTCACAGAATTTTCTTCCCATGTTGCCATGGAAGACACAAAATGCTTTGGAGACTTTAAATGTCTTTAAACCAGCCCACCACACAGTACGAACCTTTGTCAACTATGTGCTGCTTGCTGAAATGCAAACAGCTGGGTTTCCAGTGCCAAGTTCAATTACTGGAGCTTAGGTGTGTGTTCAGGTTTTATTTCTGAGGGAGAAGCCTTGTTCCTCAGATATGCAGTGGGAACAGCAGTGCTGTATCCAGCCTAACACCCATTCCCAGTTGAGAAGTGTGCAGCCCATGTGGCATTGCAAACCTCTGCACCAAAGCCTTGGAAAAACAGAGGATGGGCAACAGTCACTACCTTACTTTCATTCATGTCCCTTTTGTTCTCCTCCAGCTTGAACGGGAACCTGATAAGCCAAGAAGAGGCCAAAGCTTTTGAAAATGAAGAGCGGATCATTTGCTTTTGAATGAGGACTTTCCCATTTTGCCAAGTTGGTGTTAACAAAGGTTACTCCTACACTTGGACTGCAGAGTTTATAAAGGCATAAATCTACAGTGCTCATGATACACAATAAGCTGCCTTTTTATGAACACACTGCACTCCCTCAGCTCCATCCCTTACCCTGCCTGTTATTCTTAATCCTTTTGGTGAGTGGAAAGTTGCCTGGGTAAATAATTAATGTTTGTTCGGTGCTTTGAAGATGAAATGCAAACTTTTATCAGACTAAGTCCTCTGGCAGGTGTATGCGTTTTGATAACTGAGTTTAGATCTATTCTGTATAGTAATGTAAATAATCTCTTAACTTATTTATATACATAAAGACACACAAGTATACACATGCAAGGGTGCAAGATGCACAGACTCCACCAGCTCTGAGTATTACCTGCCTCAGAACTGAAAATAGTATCTGTAGCAGTTGCTTGGTGTGTTTTGAACATTAATTCCTTCTTCCTGCCTAGAAGTTAAGTCCCTATTTCTCCACTGACTACAGGCAACATCATAGACACTGCTTTTTTGTTGTTGTTGGGGTTTTTCAGATGGGTAGAAATCTTATTTTTCCCAAATCAAAGCCAATCCATTTCCTTTCATGCAACCAGAAGTCCTTACTGCCATCACTGTGAAACCATAACACAGGCAGTAAACCACTTCTGCTTCAAATTTCCAGAAGGCTGCATAGAAACAGCTGCCTCCTGTTTCCACAGTGTTTGTTCTGGGGAGGGGGTCTGGAGAGAAATGTGAACAATTAATTAGCAGGCTGTTCATTGCCTTGGCTCCTGGCCTAGGCACCGTGCTGGTGGCACTACACCAATATCATGTTGCTCAGCATCAGTGGGGAGAAAGGACGATTGAAAATCAACTGCGTCAAGTAGAAATCCCTTCTCCCAGCAACAGGCAAGCACACAGGAGGATTGAGATTGGCTTGGAAAGCTTTTAGTCTATGCTTGAATCAGTGGACAGAGCAAAGCAGGGGGTAGTAGTAATAATAAGGACCAGCAAGAAACCAGTATCCTCCCCTAAATGATTATTACTTAGGGAGTGTAACTTTAGAGGCTTTAAAAGAAACCAGTTAGCAAAGGAGTGAGGTATTTGATTCTTTTTTGTGGGAGTTTTAAAAACTCAAACTCTACCCCACAGTGTAGGGGGTAGAGTTTTAGTTTACAAACCTAAAATGGAAAAGTGTGAGCCAATTTCCTTCCTTCTCCCATGTTACCATTCCCCCTCCTCCAGCCTCTAAGAAACAATTGTCCAGTTGCTGACTAACCCACAAAACCTTGGTAGGTTGGAAGAAGAATCTCTAGTTAAAATGCCAAACCAGTGAACCCTCACCTTCCCATCTCCCAAACCTGCCCCATGAAGCAAAGAAAATGCTTGCTTTGCAGGTCAGAGCTTCTCCATTTACTGTGTGGTACCAAACCTTTCCCAGCCCGTAATTCTGTCTACTCCCTTCAGTTCCCTAACACATTTTAAAATACTCATAGGGCTTCTCACAAAACCTGCAGTTATAAAGGAAAAAAAGGGAAAAAAACCCACTTGGTTATTTTTCAGTGGATTTTCCTCTGTGCCTGTGGTATCAACATTGATTTTTCACAGGGAGACAGATGAAGTTTTTCAACCATGCCAGAGGGAACTCAGCTAACTTGAATGATTTCTGCACCTGAGCCATTTGTTTACTGAAGCAAAAGGGCACACAGTTACAGATGAGCTGGATTTCAATTGCCAAAACATCTGGCAAAGCAAAGCCTTCAAAGACTTCTCAGTGACTTTAACAAATCAGGGACTCATGCACCTTGTCAAAGTGTGTTTTGCCAGCCTGCTCTGATGGAAGGGAGAAGATACTGGTGTAAGGAAGGGCGTTTACCAGAGGTGTCATTTGCCTGTGTTTGAGGAAGTGTGCTCCTACTTTGCTGTAATCACAGAATTATTTACCAGGTGGGAAACCTGTTTTGAACCACAGTTCCTGTCCTCATTTCAATAATTATTTAAAAGAGCTACTTTCAAGCTTTCCAGTGTAATCACATCTGCCCCTTTTTTGGGATTGAGCAGCCTTTGGCATTGTTCAGAGTGACGAGCTCAGCCCTGTTGCAAATCTTGTTCCATACCTGGCTGTTACAAGCTGGGCATCCAGGGGGTGTTTTTAGGGACAGCAGCATTTACAGGGCTGCAGTAGCATTTACAAGTCTGCAGCAGCTAAATGCAGCCTTAGGGTGCATAAGTGGTGGCAGGATCAAGCCCAGCTCATTGTAGGACAGAGTTAGGCAGTGATTACAATACCAGAGGCAGAGCCAGTCACAGCCACTCCATCCAGAGGTAATTTGGGGCAGCAAATGCTTGTTTGGACTGGGCTGAAGGTCTGAGCACAGCTCACTCTGTGAGCATCCTGCTCCCAGCTCACCCAGAGCAGGGAGTCTGCTTCACAGAGCACATCACAGCTCTGGGAGTCATGCTGGGCAAACTGGTTGCTGCTCTGGGAGCAGCCAGACATCCCTTGTTTATTTGCACAGCATTTCTGGCTGAAGGTCTTCGTAGTCTTACCAGCCTCTTTGTAAGAGGCATTGGAGCAACACTTCTGCAGCTTGCAGTGAGAGCCTTGTTTACTCAGAGACAACTGTAACTTTTTTAAGACTTGTTTGTAATTTGCTGAAGCCTTCTCTGTACACTGCATCATGTTTTTCCACTCGTCCACTGTGATAATAAACAGCTTCTTAAAGAACAAGCTGCCTGCAAGTGCTCAGGCTTTGCTGAAGCCCTGTCAAACAGACACTTGGCTGGATCAAGATGGGACAGTGACACCTCAACTAATTCTGGCTACAGACAAAAGAGAGGAGCAGCCACAGCTGGAGAAGACCTTTCACAGCTGCCACTGCCCATGAGGGGCCCTTCCAGCAGCAGGTGCCAATCCAGTTAGGGGCAGTGAGGGAAACCACAGCAGTGCCTCAGGGATGTGCTACAGCCATGCTGTGCCCCTGGTAGTCCTCCTGCCACACTGACTGCAGGAGCTTCTTGCATTTCCACCTGCTGCTTCTCAGGGCAAAGACTTGCTGGCTTGAGGTGCTACTACTTGTATATAGCTGGTGCAAGCTGTGTGTGTTTAGTGGTGCCAGATGACACTGCAGCCCTCAAGGAAGCCATGCTGCGATGCAGTGCAGTCCTGCTCCAGTCACACACTGCCAGGTCTTCAGGAAGGGGTGTTTGTCTGAGCCTGGTGTGGCTCACTTGGTGTCACATGTGTCTCCAGGTGCCAGACCACAGTTTAGGACTTGCAGGGTGGTACAAGGCCATGCAGCCTTCGTTCTTCAACCACAGCCAGCACAGGATCCCAATCCCACCATCCCATGCTGAGGGAGCAGTACTGGTGCCGAAATACAGCAAGACACCCATGCCTGCTATTCTGTAGCTTTGTTCTGCTCCCTTGTTTCAGCAGACAGAAACAGGAGCCCACTGTTGGGGGCTGCATTGGAGCCAGGTCAACAGCAGTGAGGGATGGGTTTGCCATGAGGAAGGAGAGGTCACTGCACAAACCGCTCGGTTTTCAATGGATGGAACAAGTAATCTTGGCACAAAAAAGCTGCAGTTGTACACAAAGGCCTTAACTGCTGCTTTAGTAGGTAGAAACAAAACAGCAGGATCATGCTAGATGAAAATGGAGGCCAGGCTGGGAGCTGCCAGCTGCACTCAGGGACTCCAAATTTACTCACAGGAGGAGGTTTCTCATTGCTTGCTGGAGGCTCTCAGTTGCTCTGCAGGATAGGTCAGCCTTCTGAAAACACAGCAGAGCAACTGGGGCAAGTCCTTCCTCACTTACCGTAGTGGGAACAAAAGCTGAGAGGATACAGAGAGTGCCACAGGTGCTGGGGAGCCCCTCTTTCATCCTGGGAAACTGCTGATCGAATCCCCTGTGAATCTCAACACGACTAAGGTCAGCCAGTATTCATTCTCCACTCCCAGAGGTAAATGAGAGCTGATGGCATGAACTGCAGACATTTGAAATGGCTGCCCTCAGGTACATTGGGGGGGTGTGAAAACAGGGATGATGTTTCAGGGAAAACAGCAGCTTCAGCTTCAGGAGCATCAAGGCATGAGAGGTCACAGCAGGTGGGTTAAGGAATAAAAATTGGTCATACTCAGCCAGGAGCAAAAACTAGAGTCACTGCTTTATACTGGGAAAGCAGGAAATGCACTGTGCCTTTTGCAGCCAGGGAGTCTCTGGGTTATGCACAGCAGGTTTTGGGCAGTGCTGATGCCATCTCACCCACTCGAGGTCAGCACCTCCAGGGCTCAAGCAATCCTTTAGGGTGGCGATACATAAATTCCTGCCACACACAGGACCTGCAGCTGCTGCTGGCACTGGCACTTCCAACAGCCCCAGGAGGCTTCCCATTGTGCAGTGCTGGTCTGAGAAAGGTGCCACGCTTGCCCATTCCCCACACAGGCAGCTGGCTCAGGAGGTGGCTGCTGGTAACACGGTTGAAGGGTCACTTCCATCACCGCGGCGAGCGGCTATGGCCGACAGGAAAGCGGCCCTGGTGCAGAAGTGTCCCTCTTGCTCCCGTGGGACCGGGAGCCAGGGCTCCAGCTCCAGCAAACACCTTGCAAACTAAATTATGCGCAGCCTCTCCTGTCTGGGGATTCTCCTTATACACTGAAGGCAGCAACTCAATTAGCTGGAGCTGGGAGACTTGGACCTCACAGGCTGGAGCAAATCAAGCTGTCAAACTTTCACGCTCCCATTACCTGCCAGACACTTTAATCCTGAGTTTAGCAGATGTTAATCCTGGCCTGGGTAACTTGTGAAGAGGAAAGCTGCCGCCTTGAGATGTCACCCGGGCCCGCAGGGGGAGGGAGCGGCGAGGAGACACCAGGCGGGGTGGGAACAGCCCCACGGTGGTCGTTCTCCTCGGAGACAAAGCCCGATGGGGCTCGGGGAGAGGCCTGGCAGCTTCCTCTTCCTTCTGTTTGAAGCCGGCTCAAAGAAGCAAGTAGGAGGGAAGGGAGGGGGGAGGTTTTGTTAAAATGTAAACCCGTCTTCAAACAAAGCCATCTGTAAACAGGAAGAAACGAAAGCAGGGCAGAAGCTCGGCACAAAACATGACTCCAAAGATAAAGGGCCAAATGCGGAGAGGCACAAAGCAATTTCCAGCGGGCTCAGCTGAGGCCGCGTCCCTGCGCCTCAGATCTGCCTCCTCTACGCTCTTGCCTTTACGAGCAGTGAGTCATCTTGCGTCAACTGAGGATGGGCTTTATGCAATTATTTATTTATGTCAAACCCTCCTCCCTGCCACCATGCATCCCTGATCTCATCCCCCTCAGAAAACAGATGCTTTATTACATGAGGGCTGGGAAACTCCATCTCACTTGGCTTTTCCTGAGGCTCCTTGTTTCCCAGTGGCTGGCTGGCAAGGAGACAGCAGGAGTGAGCTGCACAGCACCTCACAGGCAGTGTACTCCCTTGGCCTTGCTTTGCTTTTTGGACACCAGTAGCCCTCTCCCTGCAGGGTGGGATGGAGCTGGGAGCCTCCTTTAAGGACAAACATGCCGGGGGATGTTTGCAGACAGCAGCAGGCTCCAGCCTGCGCCCCCCAGGCACAGACATCGCTCAGATGGAGAATTAGACCTTACAGAACAGGACACTCAAAAGCCAGGGGAGGAGCTTCCCTGTTTAGCTCCTGCTGCTGCAGGGGACTCTTCCCACCTTCTTATTCTCTTTGCTGCAGGCTGTGTGTTGTTTCCCTCTTTCTGCGAAAAACAACACAGCATCCAGAAATGGACATGGACCACTGGCTGTACCAAACAACAACATGTGGTAGCAGGGCCAGATACACACACACACGTGTGTACAACATCACCATCTATTTCTGATAGTTCCCAGGAACACCCTGGGGCCAGCACAGAATCCCAGTTCACCCTACAGGACAAAACTTGGGGCAGAGATGGCATGTCCCATGTCCCAGCCACAGGGAGGAATGTAGGATGTGATACCAACAGATGCCACTAATTTAAATTTCACACATGAAATCCTGTACCTACTGAACTGGAATGATTTCCAGCAGATTTTTCTGATGCAAAGCCAAACTCGGCTCTAGCTAGTTATCGATTGCTTCCATAACACAGCTCAAGACTGAGGAGGAAAACACAGAAATAACTGGCAATTAAGGAATTCAGGCTTTCCAGAAGGCAACTGGGAAGAGCAGCTGGGTAAGTGGGGAGGGGTGGTAGAAAAAAAGTTACTCTAACAAATCATAGGAATATGTTCCACAGTTACTACATCCTACTGTTTCTGGGTGCAGACTTGAATAATTCATGCATTAGACTTATCATCTCCCCCAGAGGGAATTGTGATGGTCCAATTGTCACTGTGCTATAGCAATGGGTTCAGCTACCCCCAGCCACACAAAAAGGGTTATCTCAAAAGCAGAGCAAGCAGGGACAGAGGCACAGCTGGAACCTGTGCATCACATTCCATCAGCAGGTATTACCAGCCTGCACGGGTCCCCCTGGCTGGGAACAGCACCCCAAAAGCATCTCCTGCCTGGAGAGTGAACTCCTTTCATTTTCCCCCACATCCTCCACATAACCTCAGTGAAATGCACTTGGTTTTACTCTGAGCACCCACAGCTCCACTCCCAACTGGTGTAGGGGGAGAAGTGTAAAATCACACCTTCCCCGCAGCAGACTTACCCTGTACAGTACCCAAAACCACGCAGCTCAGCTGTGCTCCTGTCCTCATCTCACTTTGAATTCAGCAGAAGGGCTACAGCTCCCCAGCTGCTGCCAGGCCAGGCAGGAAGATTCAGAGTGGACTCTCACACACACACCTGCTGCAGATGACTTAACTTGCAGAGCTGCAGCCACTGCCCCAGGAGAGTTTCCAGGCAGTCAGCATCACAGTGCTCTGCCCTTGCCAGGATGCTCCACTGGAGAACAATTTAACATCCTCAGTGGCTCTGGGCGGAAATTCCCTCCTCCAGCAACGTGTCTCTGCAGGAGCCTGCTATAGTAGCCTCCTTCCAGCTGTTCAGGGACAGATGAGAGTGCTGGTAACCATGCACTGCCCAGCCAAAGGCATGCTGTCAGGGAATCAGTTTTAAAGAGGCAACCATGAAGTGTTTTGGGAGGAAGCTAAAGTGGTATTTGGGTTTGAGGAAACTATTAAATTACCTTGAACCTCTGATGGAGGTTCCCAGGCTCCAGGTCATGAGAAAGGACTGTTTGCTATCATCTTCACCCCATATTCCCCTTTTTTTTTCTTTTGAAACCACCCATGAGTTTTCCTACCTCCTGACCTAGCTGCTCTAACTTATGCTAACCTTGAAGGCCATCATGTCTGCTGCTGAGCTACAGAGGATGCATTAACCAGAGACATCTCACCTCCAGCCATCCCCACAAAACAGCAGCTGCATCAGCTCTCGTCTGCTGAGACCCTCCCTAGGCAGATGGATGCAAGTCTGTCACATCACTGCTTTTGGGATAGGTGAAGAGTGAGAGGGACTCTGAGAGGCCAGAGGCTGGCCCACAGGGTTGCACTCCCACCTGCAGGACTGAAGACAGGTGACATGCCAAGCTGCTTTTCTGGCTGTGACTCTAAACCATGCACTGCTTTTCCTTCCTCTGCTCCAGCTCAGACTGCAATACTGCAGCACAGACATACAGAAGTCCTGTCCCACAGCAATGCCTCTTTGATCAATACTTTTAAAAAAAAATCACCTGGAAATGTGACAAAAACTGTGCTTCAAAAGATTTATTACATATATTTGTACATATTTTACATGAATGGAATGTTAAACATACAACCTAAAAATCAATAAAAAAATATTTTCATTCATGATTATGTACTGGCAAACCACTGAAAAGAGTACCTTAGAATAACTGAAGTCAACTTGCAATCATACTGCTCAATTAAAAACAAACAAACAAACAAAAAAAACTCCAAACAAATATGTTTAAAATTTACATTAGACATTGCAAATTACATTCCAATTTCTGCTCTGGGTAATGAAAGAAAGTATCTTGTCCATTACCACTGCACGTACAGGTGGCATTTCAGAAGCTAGTATGGACTTCCCTCTAACTCACTGGGGGCAAGGTTAGCTCTGTAGGAAGAGGCATATAAAAAAAGGGAGTACACAGTCTGCTCCCTATCAGCAGGTATCTGCCAAAGGGTAGGAAGAGTCAGAAAGATTTGTAATCAAGGGATAAAGGTTAACGCAGGATCACCACTCATTCAGTGCCACATTGCAGCTCTTAAAAATTTGTTACAAGTAGTTTTTATGTAGTTCAATAAAGCATCCCCTCTACAGCTAAGCCACCTCCCTTCTTCCTTGAAAGTTATAGTGCTTTGGCAATATCAGCTAGGGGAGAATTCTTCACTGTGTAGTAACGAATACTCCAGCTTCATCTTAATATATACAAGAGCACAGAATCAAGCTTTGATGTCTCTTCCTCTCAGAATTTCAGACCTTGAAAGCTTGTGACCAGTCATGTTGAGAAGTGTTTACTATGAAATATAATATATCAGCATTAAAAGGGACAGACTTAAGGGAAAACAAGAGGAATGGGATTCAGCAACAGATTATGTTCTTGCAATGTCGGGTTACTTGCTCTAGAAACTCTGCCAAAATCAAGCAAATCCTATTTATCATTGCAAAATCTTTGCCAAAGCACACCCCAGGGCAAAAGTCTCTCAAACAAACACACAGATTAAAAGCTGCCAGAAAGATCAGTGAGTGGGCTGGCTGCCTTCTACTTCTTGTACACTGGCAACTTATTAGATCCAAGACAGAACCAAGTCCAGCCTTTTTCAGGTGCAGGATATTCCTATGGTGGTTTACCTGAGCAAGTCTTCAACAACTAATAGTGCCCCACAGTGAGGTCATTTTACAGCTTATCCCATCAGCAGCTCTGATGTACTAATTGAGACATGACTTTACAGAACACAATCAGCTTGGGAAGCCAGCCTACAATTGTGGAGTAAGATAACCAAATGTAATTTGAGAATATGGACTGGGTTGGTTTTTTTTAACCCTCAACAGGCTAAAACATCTCCAACTTGATTTTAGAAGCAGGTTAACTTATGTGGAGAAACAGAAACATCACAAATTTTCCTGGACATAGTTCTGTTGTGAATTTCTCTTGCAGAGTGTTTTGAATCACAAAAAGTGGTAGGAGCTGCATGAAA
This sequence comes from Anthoscopus minutus, assembly GCA_013399455.1. Taxonomy (NCBI): domain Eukaryota; kingdom Metazoa; phylum Chordata; class Aves; order Passeriformes; family Paridae; genus Anthoscopus; species Anthoscopus minutus. Next base: position 300,667 of record VWYI01010123.1, on the reverse strand, counting down.
AAAACCCCACATTTGGCTGGATTGTAGGAAACCTGTAACAAGCCTTCTCTTACAATTACAACCTCTTACATCACTTTTGCTGATGGCAGTGGAAAGCCTATTCATTTGGGAATATGGCCTAACATATATCTCATTTTCAGCTGGGCAGAGAATGATACTAAAATGACTTTTAAGCTTGGAAGGGTGAAAAGTGAATCATCAAATATAGCACTCATCAGAAAAAGAAACAATCCTCCACTGGCAAAGGTGAGCTGGAAGATCCCATAGTAGCACTTCTGCACTCCCAGGCATGTGGTAGTCTCTCAGCAGGAAACTCCCACCTGCACAGCAAAATTAGTACCAAATTTTACACAAATACTCTTTCAATACAGGAAAGCAGCTAAAAGCCACAGAAACTCAGAGAGATCACTGCCTGTATCAAAACCAACATGTTTTGCCACCATTTACAAAGAGAGAATAGTAACATTCAAGTGCCAAGTTCCTTGCTTTTGGTGGAACATGGAAGAAATGGAGCAACTTTCTAAAGCCCTCATACAGAAAAGGCAGCGCACTAAAAGCGTTCTTAAGCACATCTTGCATATTAGACACATCCCTCCAGAAACACCAAAGATCCACATTTCTGAAAAAAATTTTCTTTCCCATATTTGCTGAGATTTTAGCCTCCTGGGAGTCTCTCCAGCCTTTCAGCCAGGCTTAATTAAAAGCCCAGTGCTCCTAAAATTAAGTAGGATTAGATAATCTTGAGATTCGGTCATAAACTCCCTTTACATCATATGGGGGGGAGCAGAGAAAAAACCCAAGGTCACAAGGATCCACCCACATTTTTGTACATTGCCTACATGTTTTCCATTCCAAAATACCCCAGTACACTTACCCTTGATTATGACACCTAACTCAACTACAAATAAGACCATCTGGTTTTGGCTTTATCCCTCAAATATAAAATACCAATAATTTGCGGTGTGCTTCATATTTTTACTTTTACATCCCACTCGACTCATTGCTGAATGTTCACACTGAAAGAAAATGAGCTACCTCCTTGCAAAGGGAAGCATTATTATAGATACATTGACTTTTAAGAGCCAGGACAAAAGGTGTGCTGTGCTGACAGCAGTCTTGACTCCCTTGTTATTATATGGGGTACAGTTATATACAATCCAACTCACAGCCACCTCCACTATGAACTTCAAAACATGAGTTGCAACTGAAGAGACATGGGTATGCTACAGGTTCAGAAAAATCACACATTTCAAGACAGTGTCAAATCTACTCTTCCCCTGCTGGCAAGCAGCATGTTTATGGCAGACCTGAGTATGGGAATTATTTCACACCCTTACATACTTAGGGAAGATACAGGCCGGATGACAGAAAATACTCTGAAACAGCACAGAACTGGCAATCTCAAGATATTTACAGGCTAAGAAGCATATCACACCGAAACTGAAGTTATTGCTTCTTGTGGACAAGTGTGGTGTTCCTTGTTTGAGACACAGGACTTGTTTGGTGTTTATTTTTCCCTTCTGAAGCACAATAAGTCGACACCCCTGTGAGGATGTTTTCAAAATGAAGGTGTTTGTGACTAGAGCTGTGCCTACAGCACGGTCATCACCAGCTGATGGTGACAGAATGCTTACCTAGGTGAGTTTCCATAGGTGTTTTCTAACCCAAGCATCACTCTCATGCTTCCAGGGTCATTCCAGGTTTGGTCTATGTTACAGGTTTTGATACAAGAAAGCCCCCCATGGTCTTTCAGAAGAGATTCATGGCTACCAAGAACATCAAACTAAGGCTGACCTTGTATCAGTTCCTCAGATAATCTAAGGAATTGCTGCTCTACTGTGCTGATGGAAGCAGCGATGGACTCTTGCCTGCAAAAGCAACACCAGTGTGATGGCTAGTGACCTGCTTTTCCAACAGTGTTCCTAAACATGGGACAATAGTCCTAACTGCTGGGTGTTTAAATCAGCTACTTCCATCTGAATACAAAAAAGAAAGGTTTTTGAGGAAACAGTAATTGAACTAGAAGTACAAACTACCAAAACTGAGCTTGATTTGTAAACAGATTTATGTTTGTTGTATTTACTTACTTAACCCTCAAGCCAAAGACTATCTATTACCTCAGAGCACAGGACATCAAAACACTGACCTACCCCCTTTACATGACTACAGGTGAGTTTCTGTAGGCATGAAGCCAACAGTAAACATTAAATCAATGCAAGTGGAAAAGTTTTACTTTCAGAAGATATCAGGAGTTTAAAACACTGGGAAAATGGGCCTGCAGGCAACACCACTATTTGAGTATTACAGGTGCTGTAATTCCTCATCCCCTCCCTCCCTCCCCCAAGATAATACAAGGCAACACAAATATTCTCATTGAAAAAGGACTCTGTACAGGGAACGACTGTACATTTGATGTGACTACAGAATCGAACGTGTGACAAAATGATTCTGCTCCCACTGAAAAAGAGAACTCAACAGAGCCCCCCATAACTTACAGGTTCAGCTGAAACCAGTGATGCAAGCCCAAAAGTGTAGAAACTGCACTAGCAATTATGACAATTATCTTAGTTTGGACTCCTTTAGATTTGCAGCGTAACAAAGGCATTTTACAGAGCAACATTTAGGAGAAAATGTTATCCAGGGAAGAGCTGCTCTTCAAGCAAGATGGGAGAGTTTAGGAACATGCACTGCACTTGTTCTCCAGATAGCAGCAGTTGCTCCTGTTCTTTGCCCTTTTTGATATAAATAACAGCAGCAACAGAGAGAAATGTATACTAAAAAAAAGACCAACCAAAAAAAAACAACAAAAGAACCCCCAAAACCCAACCAATCAAAAAAAAAAAGCAAAAAACCCAAACAGAATTAATTATGTACAAGAAAAACGCTTGAAGTATTGTGCAACTTCTTTCAACTACTGAAACCTTACTAAGAATACTGTTGCTAATAAATATTCATAAACTCTTCACTGTGTTGTGAAATTCAGAAACTACTACAATTAATTCTTGATATAAAAAGTATGCTTCTAAACCCTGATATCTGTTCCAGTTTACTGTCTTTTTAAAAAAAATTATTTAAGTGTGATACTTTGTGTGAACTAATTCATATCCACAGTTTTAGTCGGTGTACCCACCCAGAGACATCCTGTGTTTTGTGGAGCTCTGGTATACCAATATAATACAGTAAAATAATAATAAATTAAACAAATGCAGATGCATTTAAAAAAAAATAGGAGAAGAAAAAAACCCAAACTAAACAAAAATCCACACTGTCAAATGCTGGTCTCCACATGAAGACACCAAGGGTTTAGATGCAAAGTACTACAGATCCTGCCACCAAAAAACATTCAAACAAGGAAACGTGAACTTGCGTACATTCGAAAAATAAACACAAATCCCACCTCGATGTTATCTCACCCATGCCTATAAAAACCTCTCACTGTGCCCACATTTGCAGTTATTCATTTACACCTCAGGAGGCAGACTGGAGATGAGAGTAGTACAATAAAATAATTACCTGAAACATTTTTAAAAAAATACCCGTTAAACAAATTACCTTAACTGGCAGCACTTAAAATTGGTAATTCTTTTCTTTTTCCTATTTTAATAAAAGTTGCATAGCTGTAAGATTTTGCTTTGCTGCATTTCCTTCTGTCGTTTTGACTCACAAGCAGTAAAAGAGATGTTTTAGTTACTTAAATAGCAACATAATGTGCAGATCTCAACAATCTCCATAGCTTGATCAATATAAATTAGTTACCTGTCTTGGTTTTACTCTTTGGACTGCATTGTGACAAAGTTACAAAGTTACAAAACTTTGAAACACACTATTCCTACTTGGAGCGGTTTATGTTTGCTGTTCTTGAAAAAAGTGAAGAACGTAAAACAGGATGTGAATTCAGTAAATTAAGGTCACACTGTTAGATTTTATTTAGTTTGCCATTTACTGTTCTTCAGCCAATGAGAAGGTGAAAACGTTCCCACTCAAATCTGGGGTCTTCCCCCTGCAAGGGTCTCAGACAGCAGTATCGAACATCTCCACTTTCACTGGAGACAGTAGGAAACATGTCCAATAACTCGCTTCTTCACAGAACCAGAAGTTAGGCTGAAATTAGGAACTTTGGCCTTCGATACAAAATAGTGTCAATAATGTCTCTGGGGAGTCGATTGTTACAGGATGTGCAGCATTTTCGAAATCCCTGTGTGTCCTTTGCATGAGTGTTTGGTATACCGAGCACTACTGGCAAGTAACGGTGTCTGCAATGATTTCTCTGTGTCACTGTCCGTCTTTGCCGTTTTCAGCCACAAAGAACTAAGTCTCAAGCCAGGCACGCTGTGTTCAGCAAGGGAACCTCACATTTTCTATGTTTTCTGATCAGTGGAAGCAGCTGTTGGAAAAGCAGAAGACAAAATACCATTATTTCAGTGCAGAAACCACTCGAACAGCATGAGCACAACCACTGAGTTTTCCGTTCTCTTTTTTCCTAAGTCCCCAGTTATCACCATCCCTGCTGTGGAAAAAGCAAACAGAATTTAACATGAGGCTGGACAGCAATGAGCATGTACAGACACAAAGGTGTTCACTAACAGCATGCAGCCTTCTGCCACAACCAGAGATTGGGGGCAATACAGGCAATGTGTTTATTTATTAATTTTGCTAACACTGCCCTGAGGTTAAAGCAATTATCTCCATAGCAGGGTATCTTCCTTGAGGTTTTCTTTGCTACCCCGACAACACAGACACATAAAGCAACATGAAACAAATGCACAAATAAATGCTAATCATGAATACTTCAGATTTTTTTTAAAATTTCCCTCAGAACAACAAAATCAAACTCTCAGCTATCAGGCAGAATTTCAGATATCTGTATTTCCCTAAGCATTATGACGTTGGTGTGCTTAGCAATGCTTAGGGGCAATTGTTTAATGTAAGATAAAGTTTCCAAGGTAGTAGACTAAAGAATAAAACTATCCTTTAAACTTTTAACACAGATTGCAGATCAGCAATCATTAACACAAAATATAAGCTGGAAAAATGTGAACTTCTGTGAGAAGGGATGGATAGAAAGATGTCAACATTTTTCATTTATGTATATGCTTTAAACATTCTGGAATGCATTAACATTAGAGTAGTTTTGAAACTACTTCAACCTTTTCATATGATTCCAAAAGCCTTCTGTCAGAAATACATGCCAGTACTCACGGAACAATCCAAAATTACACAATTGCATTATTTTAATTTTGTTCCTTTTCTATGGAAAAATACTCTTAGAAAGTTAATGCTAAAGGTTTCTTTACACTGACATGCCACTGTGCAGTAGCAGAACTGGAAAGACCACGCCATGTAAGGATGTAGAAACTTTTTGCCTGTATTGCAGTAAACATCAATCCTTACTGATTAACACTGTAGTTCTGAGACACAGTAGTAAATTCATAATTAAAAAGAAATAGTACAGTTATTTCAGATAATCAAGATATTTATTGTTGTAACATGAACAAACATTACCTAAAAATATGAATCTTGTCTTAATCTGATGGATGTTCAGGGCAAGATCTATTTACTTCAAACCATTCATCTATGCAGCTGTTGGATACAAGACAAAAAGCAAGATCAATTGACATGAACACCAGTAACATTTAGCAGTAGGATATGAATATAAATTGGTTTCTCAATTTCAAAGACTAGTAGAATTTTGTATTACACAAGGAAGTATATGCATATACACACATCCCTGGAAAAATGAATACATTTTCCTCCTCTTCCTCTGGAATAATGAGGAATCAGCATTCCCTGCTTTTGTAAACATCACGAATCCTACCTAAGTTCTCGTGCATAAATACTGAAGGTATGAGTACAAAAAAAAACTGCTGTAAATGCCCATGTGTAACTTGCACATTAACATACTCCAAACCCATAAAATTAAGCTAATAATCAAACCACAGTAACATTTGGATATCAAAAACACTTCTCAGAACCTAAATTTCTTAAGTGTTAAAATTGTCTAAGGAAATATTTTACTAATTACAGATTTTATACACAAGTTAATTCACAACTAACATTAACATCTTGCTTATATAATTCATTGTCATTATACTTTCTGTAAAGTACAGACACTTATGAACAAAAAACAACAAAAGGAAACAGGTTAAAAAAACACCCCTCCTCTCCCTGCCCAACTCTATTAGCATTTGACAAAATTTAAGCCCACAGGACCTAAGCTTCTCAGCCATGATACACATTCCTTCCCCATCCAGGTGATATCCCAAGAATGAGAAGCTTGTAGCAGGGAAAATTAACTTCAGATACATTTAGTAGAGATGCAGAAAGATGTCATTTAAAAAAACATCTTTAAGGTTGCTACTGCTGTTTCTTTGTTGTTTTTAAGTGCAAAAAGCAACTAAGTTTAAGCATTTCTTTAAGCACCCCTTAAAAAGAGTTACCCCAGAAATGCAACCTTCTGAAATTTTATATCCATCCTAAGGAATACTTGCCCTTTATGGTATATGCAGAGGCAAGGCAGCCGTGCTATAGTATCTCCTTGCTGCAGCTCTTCCAGGCATATTGCACACTCCCCAGCATCTTTACTCAGCACATCGTCTGAGGAAAGAGCACAAGGTGAAATGGTTAAGAATCAGACTACTACAAGCAAAATATTCTTTATTCAGAACATCAAGAACAGCTACAGAAGAAGGTATTTTTTGTCCTGCAGAAAGGTAAGGATCACACCAACTGACTGGAGATTCATAATGAGAACCCATGCTCAGTCTTCAACATGGAGGTTAAATTCAAGCCTGAACGTAACATTTCTCTGACAAGGCACTGTAGGTAAGTAACTAGGTAAAGTTCTTCCAAGCTTCTAAACACCTAGCCTGTTATTTGATTTTTCTACTCTCCTACTCATCTCTGTTCTATATGTCTGGCTTTCTTTGACCAGCCTTGCTGGTAACTCACATTTCACACCTTCAACCTCTTCTCACCACGCTAGCATGTTCTACATCCTATCCACCTTTTTCTCAGTGTAAAGTATGAAACTGTTAACTGCAGGAATGTGAGATTTCCATGAGGGAAAGATCATTGCTGTATGGCTTCCAATGACTCCTGGGGACACAGAATTTTTTGCAGCATTACTGTGTCCCGGAACAAAGGAGGAAAAAGTAAATTACTAGGAATGCGAAAGGGTTGGCTTTCTCTAAGAAGTTTCTGGGAAAACATTCTTTTTAATAAAAACCTTCTCTCTTGGACACTTAGCCAGAATGTGGGATGCAGAATTCAGTCTTAGCACGAAGCAAAACAGAAGATCACATAAGGCTCTGTTTGCCAGACGCAGATTAGAAGTCCCAGTTAGACACAACCTCACACAGTCCACAGGGCACTCCCAACAAGGGACCACGTAGCAACCAAACTGGCAGATCAGAGAGGTGCACACTTGGCAAAGTAAAGTCCACATATTCAAGTTTCCATGGTTTCATGGGAAAAGCTTCCTGTTCTTTGCCGAAAGGCGCCTCAAGTGATTGCTTATGAGAGTACCTTTTGCAGTTGTGACTTAGAAACCAGCAGCTCTATGCTGTTTTCTCCGGTGGCTCCATCACCATTGGCATTCCAAACACAGGAATGACAAGACAACTTGAAAGCTACCATGGCAGCAAGGAAGTAAAAGGAAATTAGTTCTACGTTGTTTCCATTAAATGACAGCCAGCTGCCTTGCAGGTGCTTGGGTTTCTAAAGCAGCACTTATTTCAGTCTCCACTTTATTCACTGGTTATGCTAAAAATACTGTACAATGTCACCTCTGTGTAGCACCTTCATGGAGATATAAAAATATCTAGCATGAAGGAACTACTATAAAGAAAAATATTCAAAACAAAATAATAAACAATACACACCCATTACAACAAAGAAAACTTTAAAATGTATTTTACAAACAGTAAACTCCAACCAAAGTTTATCAACTCAGTAAACTTCAATCAGAAGCTGTAAGCTTCTCAGAACATTAGAGGCACTAAGAAGACAAGGTAAATTAAAACAATACAAAAGATTTTAAGAACTCTTACTGGTCAACTTGGCCAGAAGAGGGTGCTAAGGATAAATACTTCCTTGAGGTTGGATTTTGGGTTTTGGTTCTTTGGGGTTTCTTTTTAACACAAAGGTATTCTAATATCTGACACAAGGAGGCAAATACTCTCCAGACATTGTCCAGCTACAGAGACATCAATCTTTGTATGATGCTGTCAGACTTCATCCTCCTAGACCACCTCTTTGCACCACTTTACAAGAACTCCTGTGAGCAGTTCTCTTCTCACAGTTAGGTTGTAGGAAGCAGCGCCATTAATAATTCAAGCATGTATCATACATACAGAGAATACTTAATAAAAAGAACTTTTTCCACAGGGTCCCTTTATCAGACCAGCAGCTGCTACCCAAACCAAAAAGGGATATCTCTAGTGAATTAAATCTCAGCCTCACTCTCTCAAGAGGGAAGCATTTAGTCAAGCTTTGATAACAGAAATTAAAAAGCTGTCCAATAAAAATACAGTTTATAAAAGAAAGCATTCCTGTGAACTGTTTTCCCATCATTCTCTACAGTACATGCCTGGCTTATCCTGCACTCCCAAGACTGCACAATGCTTGGGTCTGAACTCCCACTGAGCAATTTAACAAGGTTCTGCACCTTTTGGCTAACATTAGGGCATGATGTCAATTTAAACATTTGTATCTCCCACTAGCCCTGGCACAAGTGTCTGACACTCCTTTTATTTTACCTCCAGTATTCCTGTACTCTCCCTCCTGCCAGTACTGGTCCTACTGCACGAGTCTCTGGCTTTACCCTAGGCTTTCCAACTGGGCTGAGCCACCAGGCACACACTGGGCTTTGCCCAGTCATGCCAGAGGGAGTTGGTGTGAATGATGGCTGGCACAGACTAGACCTGAGAAACACGATGCAGATCTGCCTCCTCTGCAGAAGGAGTTATGTTAACAGGTCTTAATGCTCCTCTTCCTCTGGAATAATGAGGAATCGGCATTCCCTGCTTGTGTAAACCTCACAAATCCTACCTAAGTTCTCGTGCATAAATAAGAAGGTATGAGTACAAAAAAACAGCTGTAAATGCCCACGTGTAACTTGTACATTAACATACTCCAAATCCATATAATTAAGCTCATAATTAATTATACACATAGAGTGAGGACAGTAAAACCAATCCTTCACAGACTTATGAAACCTTGGATCTGACTACCTTTTGATTTTAGGTGATTCGGATCATCAGTCTCAGACAAAGAAAAAGGAGTGAACAATCCTGTTAGACCTGGATCCAGTCAGAATTTGTCCTGCACTTGTTTTATACAGCACTCTCCTATACCAACACTGGCTTGTATCAGATGGAAGTCAGTTTAAGGGCCATTTAACAATGACTTTTGAACATAATCTGTTACAGAAAAATCTGTATGTCATTTTGCACAGAACCACTGCAGTCTGAAGAGGTTTTTTGTTTTCATCTTTTCCTGCAGCAGAGTGATTCAGCAGATACATTTTATAATTTTTCCCTTAAAAAAACCAAAATAAAGAGTAAAGTAGCTTAAAACTTAATCAAATTTATGATTAAAACATTTCTATCATCATTTATACCATTACCTACGTGGAAGTGAGAAGAGGAAATAAGCCACAGTTTTCCATTTTGCCCACGTGTGGGTACATGCACAAATACCATACCCCCACATCCACATGCACTGCACCTAACAGGAGGTAAACACTCCTCTACCTTCTGAGCTACTTGAACAAGTACTCACTAGCCAAAGACTGGTGTCCAAGATGTAATCTTGCAAAAGAGCATAATATTTCCCTCCTGAGTCTGCTCAAGTACTTCTTCCTCTTCTACTCTATCCCCAGTTACTACTGTTAAAATGTTGGGTTGTCAGTAATTTTTCCTCCTAAACTTCTGCTTTGTCTTTACCGGAAAATAAATTCTATTCCATTTCTGCATTTATAGCAAAATAGGTAGTAGACAACTAAAAACAGACATTCTGACAATTTTTCACATACTTTACCAATTAAAAACTTTTCCTAGAACTTTTGAAAATACATCCAATAAGTACAAAAGCCACTAACTCAGCCATGATTAGGATTATAGGCAATATCTGTGATTAAAGTGTCTTTAAACTGAGGACTGCAAAGGCATATGTACTGCATACCTTCTGGATAAGGCAATTAAAATCTGTCTGGTGCTTTTTGTTTTTCCTTTTAAAACACAGGCAGATATAGCCTTAGGCTCAAGAAACCTGAAGTCACAAATCATGGAGATGTCAATATGTTTTGGGAGCTATCATTATATAGCTGCAGTACTTCAGTTTTCTCTGGGCATTCACTGGAAACAGAACACCAGATTAGAAACACCTTGACCTAATTCAGTATGACAACTTTTCAAAATGTCTATATTCTTTTACAATTTAAAACCTTAGATGTCCATGGAAGCTGCCATCACAACTAGCTTACTAGTGAAGGACACCACAAAGGTCAGCCCTTTTGGAAACACAGCTGAAGCTTAATTGAAACATACCTTTTGAACAGTATTGGCACTAAAACTGGTATAACAACAGCCATTAAAAAATATTGATGAAACTTTATTAAATAGTATGCATTGCCATAACTTTATTAAATATTATGTATTACCATGTATCTGTTCATTCGATTTTGAAGCTGATGACTAAAAACTGTTTCAGTAAAGTACTAGAGACTGTCTCTACTTGTTTTTAAATGGAATATGCAGAGCTCTAGACATCTAGAAAGCAATATATTTGATCACATGCAGAGCATAAATTCATCTGTATTAAAGAATTTATTCTACATTTTTACTGCTATCACTTTTGCTGATAACCCAAGAAGTCAAGGAGGACCTACACATTTCCACAGGTACCTCACTATATTCAGCAGCCAGAAAGCATGTGTGTATTAAATGTTACTGACTTGATTTACTAAATCCTTTTGGCTTCTGTCACATCTGTTATTTTCTCTCTCCATTTCTTTCTGGCTGTTTCTTACTACACTTTCCTCCTCTTCACACTCATCTTCCCTAAAATGTGTTCTCTCTAGACCTATATTTTCTACCACTCCTCCTACTGCCCTCCATCATCTCATTTAATTTTCTGGTGCAAAGCAGGCACTGGGGAAATAAGGAAGAGAGAAATATTTTTAACTATCAGATACAAATAATATGGATAGCCTTCTTGTATGGGGTTAATGTCCTTGGGAGAAGTAGACACTAGAATGGAAGGAAAACCATTACAGCACAGGATGTGCTTCTTTCACAAAGCTCAGGGACTGTCTTGCAAGCTGGTATTGACTGCAAGCAAAACCTGTCTTTTCCAGTCCATCCTAAGCACTAGGAGAGCCAGCAGTTTCTTTGACATTACAGCTGGTTTTTAGTATTCTGCCTGCCACAAGAAGAATGCTCTTGATCTTCTAGGGGTCATTCCTGGGTGACCATGTCAGCCATCCCATGCTGCTCAAAAGTTGAGGCAGAAAGACACTCTCAAAGAGAGATGATCCTTAAGTGCTCAGAGCACTCAACAGAAGGAAGAGCATCATTCAGGCTTATTTTGCCACTCAGCTTTCACAGCTACAGCATCAGACTGAGCAAGGCAGAGCTGAAGTCATTAGCTTAGTTCACCTATGAAGACTGTGCCTTCACAGCCAGATGTGGAACCTCACTATCCTCATCAGGGAACACACTTTCTGAGGAAGCAGAGGCTTCCTAACTAGAAACATTTCTTTTTACTCCAATATAAGCCACCTCCTCTGGATCAGATTTAAAGGGAAAGATATTCCACATCCAATGTTTTAACTTGTACCATAGCTAAGTAGTTTCAGGATGCACAACACCACAAAGTTGAGCAGGTGGCAATTCAGTATTCAGCTGCCCTGAATAACTTAAATCCAAATTCTCTTTTATGCTGCTCAAAAAACCCAATACTCTTGTGCTACAGTGGTAACTTTGTGCATACAATAACCCAAAACTCATGTGGTAATACCTAGAACTTAAGCAATCCACAAATACCTTCCCAGCCACAATATACAAAAACTAAACCTCTCCAAAGTAAGCAACCAAGCTACAACAAATGTGACACTTCATCAAATACAGACCAAGTGTTTGATGAATTGCTTGGGTTGAGGGGTGTGGTGATGTTGTTCAGCAACTCACTCTTCACCCCTTGCAACATGGCAGCCCATTACAATTTCCTACTCAAAGTCCAAGGATTATCCTTATTGTCCTCATCCCTCTCATGTTGCTCAGTGTTGGTCCAGGACTGAGAGAGAGCTTCATAGTTTGTAGCTATGTACAAACACATTATCCATCATGAAAAACTTCCTGCATACACATTGTCTGCAGTCCTTGGTGCTCCCTCTTCTTAAAACACAAAGGTAAAGGGGAGAGAGCGCACAAAACAAAGGGAAAGTCACACAAGAAAAATTATTTGCAGAATAAGACCTAAGTGGCAATATGTGTGTAGCAACACCAGGCTGAGATGGAAGGAGATGGTTGCAGAAGTTTCATTGTTTCTTAGCTAACCCACATTTGAAGAACTGGATTTAAATTTTTGTGGGACATTCTGAGCTTAGAAAATTCTGAGAAACAGCTAGATGCTTCCTGTTCAGACAGACAACAATCCCATCTATGGTAAAGAACAAGTACTTCTGTTTAGATAAGGATAAAAACTGAAATAGTACTCAAGGCTGAGTTTACCATCAAAAATACATTTTTGGGAGCAGGAGTAAAAAAGGCTGTGTTGTGTAGTCGTAGTTTACCTAAATAGAATTGCATCCATGTAGCTAATTAATATAGAAGGCGGAAGTATTTGAACACTGAGGAAAACTGAGTTGCTTTGTAGAGAGATTTAGCTTCAGTGACCACAAGGGAAACCATCATATAGCTGGAGCTATATGATACAGGGTGCCAATACAAGTTACAGTCCTGAAACAAAAAAAAAATTAAATCCCAAGTATAACCAACAAAGGTTTGATACAATGTCCAATTAAGGCATCTTGCTTGAAGACAAAGTCAAGTTTGCACCTCAGGGCACCCAGTGAAAAGCCAGGCTTTGCGAAAAAGGCCAAGTAGTCAGAGAAATAAAGCTTCTCACTTCCAAGCATCAACATCCATAACCATTCCTGTGCTACTGTTATCAGCCTACCAGCTTTCTCAGGCTATATTTACACTTTTGGCACAAAGTGTTGGGGTGAAATAGGTATTCATACTAGATAAATTCTATTAGCCCAGCAGCCATGAAATGTCTCGTCCTCCCATCTTGATATTTATTGCCAATGACTATACCTTTTCATAGTAATTCAAGATTTGCTCTCAATGCAATTATCTGATTGACCCTAAAACTTCTGCTTAAGTCTTCCCAACGCCTGTTTAACCAGTCTGCTTGCAGTTTAAGATGCCTTTGGACATTAAATAATCTCAAGATAGCTAAATAACTTTATCCTGTTGCACTGACTACTAAAGGTAAATTCCGTTCTCCACATTTGTTAAGTACCATGTCTTCAAATTGTCAAATTTTAGTCTAGGTATGTGCCAAAGAGCTACACCTGTTTATAAATGAACCACAAGTAAACAGGCTTGTCCTCCACAGCGTGACGTAAAAAGACTTTTTGCCAGCCTGACCCATCTTGTATTAAGTCCCCACTTCAAGTGAACTGACATATGCTTGTTTTTTGAATGACCCAAGGGGTGCCTTGTTGTCTTCCTTGGCATGCTGTATTTTGTCCTAAGGCTTACCCTGCTCCTGCCAGAAACATTGCTTCTGGGAGACAATACTTCTAAATATTGTCTTCTAAGGAGGAGATTGGGTGAAAAAGTCTTGAATGCAGCCATAGCAAACTTGTGCCCTACGTGAAATCCCACCATGAATGGTGTACCCTAGCACATGCTGCCTTTGCAAACAGCAAACAGAACAAAGCTGCTCAGTGCAGCACATTGAATAAGGAAGCTGCCTTTAGGCTGTTTTCTTGGTTTTTCATTGGTATTACATGACCTCTCAGGTTATCGAGTGTTAATCTTGAATGTCAGGAGTTAAAAGCAGCATGTAAAGGGGCAAACCCACAAGAAACAAAACAGCAGCAAAACAAGATACCTTAGGAAACAGTAAAGAAAGCATCACTTGGGGAGTACATCCTCCCTGTCTCCATCATGTAAGAATGATTTACATTTCTCAAGGCTGAGTTTACCATCAAAAAGGATCCTGCACCACAAGTATGCTACAAAAGGAGGAGTGGTTGATTAAACTGCCAGAGGCAACCAGAATGTATTGCTGACAGAGTCTGCTGCATTTAGAGAGGATTGTTTCTTACAGGGAGCTGGAGATAGAGCTGGGATGAAGGCAACTTGCAGAAGTGGGCAAGACAGAAATGTGGGATTCATTCATGCAGATCTTTTACCATTTTTGTTTGTTCAGGAGTTAAAACACAGTTAAAACATAGCAAAATATTTAAGTGCTACTTATGTGTACCCCCCAATCCATACCAGTACTAAGAAACTGCTACGATAGATGAAAAATCAACTTAGGTCTGTTGAAAAGTTGGGATTGCAATCCAGAAAACCAGTTCAAAGGCAGGTGAACCATACAGTTTCTGCTTAAGCAATAGGCAGGGTTACCAAACAGGGTACACTCAAGAAAAATGAGAGATCTGAATTCCAGCTTGTCTTACGTAGCAGACAATTTCTTTACCAAAAGTTAAAAAAAACCCAAAACCAAACATAAACCCAAACCCACCGAAAAAACAACCACTCAACCACCTAACCAAAACAACAAAAAACCCCAACCCCACCACAACCAGCCAGGCATACAGACCTAAGAATATTCATCTATAAAAGCTTCTTCTGGTAGTAAATCACTTGGGTATCTGAGTTAATGATTTTATGAAGAAAAACTACCACTATGGTCAGGAGAAAGGTGAAGAATTCCTTCCAAATACAGTACAGAGACAGGTGTCTTCCTATAACTTTACAGCCAGAAGGAAGACTTTGCTCAGATGCTGTAAGTCTGTTAAAATGAGCAACTTTTCCAAATCAAGACTGGATGCTATCACCAACAATGTTCTTAAAAACTTAGCAGGTAAGGCAGAGCATGGAAGTGGCAGAGGAAACAACAGAAGATGACTGTCTGATCAGGCTGAAGGAAAGAACTAAGTTGGATAAGATCTCACAAGTGCAGGATGTTGATGTGGCTGTTCAAAAAGTTCCCCATCGAGTTTAGGAAATCCCTTTTGCTTTGTCAGCTCTTTTAAGTGACTAAATTTATTTTATCCCAACACAAAAGAAGACCTAAAAGATTGCAGAGAACAGTTTTCCAAATGGCAAGTCTTCAACCATTCACCATCACTGAAACTACAGCCAGAAGCCAGAGAAATTTCTTTGAAAGATTTTCAGATAAGGTGTTTCATTCTTCATGGTCTGTAATGAACTAGGAGTGTGATGGGGACGTGCTGGCCTAATGAAATGTGTGAGAACTCTCACCTGACAGAAGGCAGATAAAACAAGTACATTAGAAAACTTCTCAGAAGGAAAGGATAGGGCAGTAAATGTCCCTGAACAACAGAGGCAGAGAGACAGAATGAAGAGAAGCAGCTCAGACGGAGTTATCTATCCTATTAGTCTGAGCAATATGTGTTACTTTAATGGTGACTTGTTTTGAAGTTGGATGAAGGATTTGATTCCATGTTTTGTTCACTTTGTCCTCTTTCAGGTTCTTATTCCAGGCTTCCTACAGGTGCCCTGAGCTAAGTGAGTTTTGCCAAGTCTTTTTTTCAGTCTTTTAACATCAGCCAAGTAACTGACTCATTGCAAGAAGAGGAGTTTGGTTTGATCTGATGCAAAATGAGTGCACAGGGAGATGACATGAAAGATGAAACTATGAGCCTAAGGTAAAACAGGAGGCGGGGAGAAAAAGCAGGTGTGTGTGTGTGTGACTAAGACACTATTCTTAGGGAAGATAGGATGCATTACTAAGCAACACACAATGAAAACACTGGTGCCAAAACTCAGAGTGCATGAAGTCTGGCTTATTAACCCCAGTGCCAGGTGCTAGGCATAGAAGGTACTTCTCCCAGCAGGCTCCAGATCTGCCTTCTCCAGATTAACAGAATGTCTGGTGTTAACATGCATACAAAGGACAAGGATATAAATCACTGCATAATTTTTACTTGTCTATCTTTTCTGTTTGTAGCAGACAGACTGCTTTTTACAAGCTATTCCTATTTTAAATGCAATTATCCTTGCGATAG
Organism: Anthoscopus minutus; assembly: GCA_013399455.1. Taxonomy (NCBI): domain Eukaryota; kingdom Metazoa; phylum Chordata; class Aves; order Passeriformes; family Paridae; genus Anthoscopus; species Anthoscopus minutus. The sequence goes on along the minus strand of VWYI01010123.1, from coordinate 284,394 downwards.
AGATGGAATGCAAAACATGTCTGAATGTAAAAGGTTCTGATAATATGAGATATTGAGTCAGAGTTTTCAAAGTTATCTCCATTTTTCTACTCTACACTAACTCATTAGCCAGTATTATACTTTATTGCAGCAAACACAGAGATACAGTATTTCTGATGCTAACAGGTACCTACAAGTTATTACTCTCCCAGTGACAGACCGAGTATGTAGGTATTGAATTGCAAGAGGATGAAAAAAACCCCAAACAAAAAAAACCAAACCATCAATACACCTCCCTTTAATCTTTAAAGCAACTAAGTGAAATGAAAAACAAGCACAACAGTACTCAGCAACCATGATCATTCACAAACAGTAACACAAAAAGATTGTGTTTAAAAACCCAAAAGTTCCCAAAGACATTTCTCCAGTATTTGTTCCAAGTTACATGCCCATAACCTGGCAGTATATTTCTTCAGCCATATTAAAGGGTTTTTTTCTCCTAGTTTTTTTCAATTTTGACGCTACCAAAACTGTGAACACCATTATGACATAATTTCAGCTAATAAAGATTAAAGCAGACTTCCTTGGAACTGGGAGAAGAGAAAAGGTAAGTGTTAACCAAACTATTCATTCCTCCACTTTTTTGTTCTAAACAAATAAAGACTACTTATGGGCTAAAATTTAACAGTAAATACTACATTCTTGCTTAGCTACACAGGGGCTTTCAAATACCTAACATTACACATGAATAGTACCTAATGAAACATCACACAAGGAAGGAGGGCATGAGGAACATGGTCAAAATGATGATAATCTGATATGGCTTCAAATTACAGATACATGATAGTGCAGGGTTAAAATGGAAGTTGAGGTTTTTATGAGGAAATGTTAACAAGGTTTCATGAGTGTTAATATAATTCAGCACTAAACACCAGTGAAGTTTCTCATCTTTCAGCTGTGTGTTAGAACTTGGGGTTATTTCTAAGATGAGCAAATCTATTGCCACATGAGACAAAGTTATGCACATTTTGGGGAGCAAAGAGATACCCGCAGGGAGGATAGAATAGGCAAGTCTAGTATTTTGTACCTATGTCAGGAGGTGTTTTACATCCTGTTCTAGAATCACTGGATTTTGTTTAAATTAGTAGAAACTGGTAATCTTTTCCCCTGCATAAGCAGTAGTAATAATCCCCAGTTTAGAAGTGAGAGTACTCTATCACACTAGCAATGTTCTCACCCAGCTTGTTTCTGAAGAGTTTGGCTTGTTTTATCACTGTCATCTCCTACAAAAGATGGACTCACTTCTTTTGTACATTGAAGGGATGAGTCTGCAGCTCAGAAGCACAGGACTATTTAAGTAATCAAAGGGTAGCAGGTTTTAAAGCAAGATTTTAATCTGAAGAAAAAAAATAAATCACAAATGACATTTCAGGTAGTGCTTTGTAATTGATCTGCCCTTGGGGCAGTTTCTGAACCAGAAGGAGTACCTCTTATTCTTTTATATTTCTTTAGGGGGAAAAAAAAAAAGAAAGTCCTGATCTGCAAATTATCTGTATTAATTCCTGCAAAATAGTGAGAAATTTAGTGAAGGAAATACCATGAAATTCCTACACAGATCACTCAATCTCAGTGAGATGTATTCTGGCATTTAGTTTTTAAGACCTAATGATTCCAAGTAGTTTTATTTCAAAATCCAGCAAATGAAATCCATTTTCTATGATTAGAAAAGGGATATTTTCAAGGTTTTGTCTCCACAGGGCAGCTAAGAGAACAAAAAGAAAAAAAAAAAGGGCAGACTGCTGCTAGCAAATGAGTAAAATCTTAAGGTTTTAGTGGTATCAGCTTAAAGACTGCAGAATTGCCATACAAAACTAGCAAAACTAGGAACATTATTTCCCCTGGAGCTAAGTTCCCAGCAGTCACAAGACTGCAGCAGTTGCAGACGAGATTTATGACATCCTCTGAATGACCTCTCGGAGCTAAAGACTGATTAAGTGCAAGGCATGGAAGGTAGCTCCTGTCTGCCCGCATCACATGATGCGGAGTCACAGCACGGCGAGCGGACAGAGCTGTCCCTGGGCTTTCTGCTGCAGGCAGCACTGCACTGCCATTATGTAAGGGAGGCACAACACACACAGCGCAGGTACCGGGTCCCCTCCTCGCCCGAGCTGCGTGTCCCTCCTCGTGTCACCCGCAGACGCTCCTTGTGACACTGGCTCACAGGTGTAGCTGTCATTTTCTAGCGCAAGAATTGACATCGGACTTCAGCAGCACTGTCAGTGCAACAGCAAGACAATAGTGGTATCTGAGGTCAAGGAGCAGCATATAAGCAAAAGACATAACTTAAGATATTCAGCAGATAAATGATCCCATTTTCTCTATTTCTTTCAGAAACCAGGGGGCTTGTTCTACAGCTGTCAAAAGCTTTACTGTATTTATCCAGTGCTGCATATAAAATATTCCCATGGTATAGGTATGTATTTCAATAAAGACGATTCTAGTGTACTGAGAAGAAAAATGCTGTCCTGCTCTCAAGAACTGAATTAAGAATGAGGTGACATTGAAGCAATTTTGCTATGGCTTTGTCACAGGAAGTTCTGTCTAGCAGATTCAGGTCTGGCTGAAGGGAAAGTATGCAGAAAATACTTCTTCAAAGGTTTGTTAAAAGTGTAAGTCACATGCACAACAAACAAGAGAAAAGTTTAAGATATTAATAGCTGTGATCTCTGCAGTGTGTCCTTCTCAGCAGGATACAAGCATGTCAACTTTACTTCATTACAGTAGAAAATCCAGCATCAGCTACTGAGCCTTTCCAACCTGAACCATGAAAGTGAGCTGTCACAGCTTCTTTACAACTCTATATTCCACCTTTCTCTTGCATGAAAAGTAAAATAATAAGCAATATTGATACTTCAGCCACCACCACCACCACTACATTTCCACGAGTATATCTTGCAGAGACAAATGGGGCAGTCTGCAGTTCTGGGAATTGATGCTCCAGACATTCAAAGTACTTCCCTGTCAGTTACACCGTGTTCCCATTTGATGAGCTTTCTTCAAAGCCGCACCATTACAAACACACAGCTTACTTTTCTGGCTCCATAGCAAAGGGTTGACAGTTTGTGGGTGTGGAGGAAAGATAAGAGAACACAGCTTCTAAAAGTGCTGCAACTCAGCACAGTAAAAGACTGACCCAGTTCATCCAGTGACTGAGGCTGGAATGGGGTCACTGAAGCAGGTCCTACCTCCTCCCTTTAAGAGGCAGGCACAGGTTGCACAAGTTGAACTAGAGTGTGGTTTTATTTAGTGACATTTATCAGCGTTACTCTTCAAGATGAACAACCTCCCTTCCCAACAAACTTGAAATCTAACAGGCTGCTTTTGCAGTGATGCTCTTCTGTGAGGTACCAGAAGCTACTGAAGGAGAGATTTGGGATGGTAGGAAGGAATATAGCTTTACTGAACAAAGAGAGGAAGAAATTAACTTTGCCACTGTTCCTCTTGGCAGTCTGGTTTGGACAAGTAGCTATCTTTGGCCTAGACTGGTGTGCATCAAATAAAAGTTTGCTCTTGATCAAACATTATCACCAATTCTTAAAGGGAGAAAGTACAAACCAGGCAATGTATTTTAATCAAACATTACCTTAAACACAATTTCTCTTCTTGAAAAAACAATTCCCTCCTCAAAATTAGCAATTATTTGCAAGACAAGTTATGAAAAGTCTGGGCCAACATTATATTAATTCACAGAAGAATATCTGTGCAAATGTCTGAGATGAAAATTTTATTTACTATAATAGTTCTACTGCCACCACATTAAACAAAATCTCAGCGTTCAACAGTTCTTTATATTTTCAAGAACTACTGAAGAAAGCAGTTTTAAAGCATTAGGGAAACTGAATGAACCTCCTACATACTCTGGAGGGTGCTCAGGAGTACACAAGATCAAAAGAAAATAGTAAATACTGCTATTTTAACTGCAAGCAGGGGATGAGTGGCTTTTTACATGTTCTGTTAAACTACCTTTTAAAGTATGCTCTTCTGTCTCCCAAGCATCCCTAAGGACAGAGCACAGAACCACCCAGGGCAGAGTAAGAGCTAGAAACTTTTAGCCAAGAATGTTGTTAAACTTTTTAAAATGAAAGAATCAAGAAATTCTATAGAGAATTTTACACCTTGGACAAAGTGGAATGAAATAACTGATCTGCCTTAGCATTATTTTGTACTGCTCTGCTGAAAGTCTAGTCCTATTAAAGGATGAGGACAAGGAGGAAGGCTTAAGCTTTTCCAGGCAGATTGGCAAGATGCCCTTTTGCAAGGTCTTTCAGGGTATGATCTCAGGAACCCTGGCAGAGAAATTAACTTAAAGTTAATAATTCTTTTCATTCCTGAAGCTTTGAGTACATCAGTCAAAACAGTTGAGAGCATCAGCCCTGCTGAATAAAATACTCTCTCTTGGTGCACAGAAGTGACCAAACAAATCAAGTCACTGCAGTGGGCAGGACTGCCAGAATCGTGCATTTTGGTGCTTCAAATATTAGGTTAAGGTGCACTGTTTTTCTTTCCTTCTTCTGAGCAGTATGAACTCAACAAGTTCTGGTATAAGTACCTTGCCCCAAAACCACTGAAACAGACAGCAATCAACAAAGGGTGTAACTTATGTTATTAAAAATTAGGTCAGCCCCATTCACAAGGAATGTTTCCAAAATATTTTTATTTAGTCCTTTAGGTGACTCATGCCAGTATTCAAGTGTCTATTCTTGATCAAAATGCATGTTATGGCCATCATTTCCATGCTGGAAACTCCTCTAGAAGGATTACTGCTTACACAGATTCCAGCTCAAGATTCTGACACTTGCTCAGACGCAGGCCTCAGCATATGGCAGTCCCAGCAAGAAATGCTTTCCTCACAAGACAAAACTTGACGCAACACCTCAAACTGATTTAGAACAAAAATTGGTGTGTTTAAATCATGAGAAAACCCTGCTTTGCATCCTTGCTTATCTGAATTAATTGCACTGCTGTGGCCCAAGTCAATTTGAGATCGGTGCAGCTGGTCAGAGCACGGTGCTAAGGACACCAAGGTTGTGGTTTCAATCCCTGTGTGGTTCACACGCTTAGGAGTTGGACTCAAGATCCCCGTGTGTGCCTGCCAACTCAGAATATCCTGTGATTCTACAAATTTGGTTAGATGGCATGGGAACATTCCACTACTTGTGCCTGATGATGGACCAAACATCCCAGAAAACAAAGCATGTTGCCAGACAGGAAGAACACATTGAATTTCACTCCTGTTTTCCTTCTGGTACACATGCCTTTATTTTCACTATTCTGTCTATAACAGTTTTCCACATAGTAATTCTCTATTTCAAAGAAATTGGATAAATTCATAATATAAAATCATATCTGTAATCCCTGCTATTTGTGATGTCTGATCTCGGCTATTTTTTAATATGATAAGTCTAAAAAAAAAACCACTTATTGTAATTGATACAGAAAAATTACAAAGTCCTAACTTCAAGTAAGGAAAAAACCTTCAGCAGTTCAAGCACTGGATGTCTCAACATTCTTCCTCTCTGAATTATACTAGTGAAAGATTTTCCCCTTAAAATGAACCTGAGTAAATATGTTGGCCAACAATCAGACCCACTGCCACTTGTGAATTAAATGCAGAGCTGTATGAGTGAGAGCAGCACTGATGTCAAAGCAGAACCACCCCTGAATGAGCAGCTTTGAGGAGACCGGCTTAGAAAGTTTCCAGTAGAACGCCATTCCAACACAAAGTGCTGACTTGATGAAACCCAAAATATTCCACAGGAATGTGCTAATTCAATCAAAACTTTTGAAAGAGGACAGGCCGGCTCGCCAAGCCAGCCAACCAGTCTAGTGAGCTGACTGGCTCTCCCCAGCTCTCCAGGGTCACTGGCTTCCCCATCTGGCCAGGTGCCACGCTGCTATCCCTGCCCTCTGAGGGGCCCTCTAATAATAACAATAAAAATAATGGAGTCTTACAAAGTGTACCAAGAAACAAACAAAAGAATTTTAAAATGAAAACCAGAATTATTTCAGGGTTTCATCAGGAGGAATTGAGTACATTTGTTGCAAAGCATCTAAAGTCACAAGTCTCTTCTGTGTCTCCTCAATTTTTTATAAAACATCTAGGGGAAAAAAAACTGTATCAATACTGCAACAACACAAAATAAGCAATAATTATATTCAAAATCCAAACTTCACCAGGCACCTGTAATCATCAGCAGGAGTTTGAGGTAAGTTGCTTCCAAAGCATTGAGGAAATTCACATAAATGCCTGTACCTGACCAAAACACAGGGCTCCAGTGTAAGCAACACCTTTCCCAGAGCAGTCCCTAAGTGGACTCCCTGCTTGCCACCATGACAAATTTGAACAAGATGGTGCAAGGGGCCTCATTTATCAGTCTGGAGAAGCTCAAATGAATAGGTTTGGCTATACAGTATTTTAGGGGGTTTTTTTTTGGTTTTGTGTCGTTTGTTTTTGGGTTTTGTTTTGTTTTTCTTTTTTTAAAAAAACCCTGTCAACTATCAAGTAACCCACTTTCTTCAGAAACTGGCTTTTGGCAACCTGTGGTTAACCAGAGCATGGGACCCACTCTGGCTCCTCAGCAGCTCAGCAAGTAACAGTATTTGCTAATTGCTAGGAAAGGTTTTTAAAGACGTCACCAAACACCATGATGGTTTTTGCACAATACCATTCATTTAACCAGCTTTTGTATAAAAATGCCTAGATATTGGTTCATGTGTGAACACCACAAGTAGTTTAAGAAATGTGGAACAAAGTTCCACAGAAAGAAAGAAAGAGCTCTTTTCAAATGCCCAATTGAGTCAGCAATGAGATCTCTGTTGCAGGCAAGTCACATGATTTTGAAAGAATAAGGCTAATAAAATGTACTGATATATTTATGTGAAAATCAGCATAACTTCCAGCATAGAACTGAGACAATTTTGTGGCAATTCTTTCAGAAAACACATGTAAATCAGACAGCTGCCCGAGTTTGCAGTTCACTGACCCTTTCAACTGCCAAATGCAATGCACAAAGGTAGCTCAGAAAGCAATTAGAGATTGGCTGGGAGGACTCATTAATTTATTTAAACTTCAAATCACAGCTAAGTAGTCTTGTAACATTTTTCTAGGGTAGACTGTATGCCTCAGACCCATATTTAAAAAGAAAGGTTTGTCTTCTCAGAATGACAAAATGCAGACAATTTTCTCCCTGGTGTTTCTTAGAAAGAACAACTAATACATTAACAGTACCATGAGGAAACACATCTAGAACAGAACTAGATATAAGCACAGTTCAATCCAACTGTTCAATCTCTAAATACTTCTGCACCTGCAAAGTTCAAGGCTCTCTTCAACTACCTGCAACACCAAACTCAGAGACAAAAGAAGGCGAGGAGAAAAAAAGGAAGAAAAAAGATATTTTTCCTTCTAGTGATAATAGGACTGGGAAATACCAGTGACCAACACAAGCAAATGACACCTGGTTGGCTCTATTCTAGTATATATAGCATGAGACCAAGAGAACAATGAGAAAGTAAAGAATACAAAGATGCCTTTCATTCTGGAAGCAGGTATCAAAAGCTGACAGAAGCATGTTTTCTTCTCTCAAACAAAACTTGAGATGCCCTTGGCCTATGGCAAAAAGAGACATTCATCACTGATCTCATGATGACAAACAGCAAAACCGACAAGAGAAAAAGGCATATAGACATTCATTTGCAGGTTTGGGCCTGAAATCATGTCAGCATTAAGTTACCAATCTGCTAGTTAATTTTCTTTCATTAGCCTCATTAAAGGGACCACAAATACAACACAAAGTAATAACTGAGCACTGCACAACTCATATCCTCATAGAAGCCATATCCTCAATTTCTTCATGCTGCAGTAATTTAAATAGCCAGCTATAGGCTATAATTTAAGCCTTAGTCCGTGACTCCAGGGGCTAACCAACTGGAGCCACAAGGATCAATGCACTCTTCTCTGAAGTGTTTATGAAAATGAGACCATACTTCTAAGTATCTTTCTCAAATCAGTCTACCTAATTTGATAGTTTCCTTATTTCACACTTACATAACTCAGAATCAATTTCTGAGGCTCCCTGTACAGCAGAAACACTCCTATAACTGAGACGACATGCTGCTGTTAACTCATATTGCATTGCCCACAACCGCTTTTGTCACACTGCAGATTACCCAGAGTGGCTTCAGCTGCCACTCACAGGTTTTACTTCTACTCATCTGTTGACTTAAAAAACTGCAAAGGTAACAAGATGGCCCAAAGGAGCTCCAACCAGCAGTGTGTAAGCTGAAACAATGCAAGAAGGAAAAAGGAGTCCGAATATGGCACCACAGTGATTCAAACAAACATCATATATGATACTAGGAGGTTACATTATGTAATTTGCCATATCTTCCAACAAAAGTTAGCTCGCTGAGTGCACTTACATGAACATGTAGGAAGCAGCAGGGGAAAAGGATTTCAGTCAGTCAAATTTGTGCACATCCCATCAGACGGATTAGTGCCAGAGCTTGTTCCCTGCCAGTCTGCCTCCTCCTGCTCCACCCTAACTGATCTCAAGTGCATTTTCCTGCCCTGACTGGGGAGACTAGCTTGCTTCTCTTCTCTCCAATGTCCAACATTGCTCAGTACACAATTTATCTTGGAAAATACTCAGACCTGAATTTAAAAAGAAAAACTATAGAAAAAAAGGAGTCCTCTCTGTTAGATGAAGTCAACCTTCTCAAATATGTGTTGTAACACCAGGGAAAAAAAGAAATACTTTTCCTAAGTACTGTGCTTTCAAATGGATTTCACCGCTCTAAGCATACGATTCAAAATTATTTTTGCAATTAAGGGCCCGTAGTATTGGATAGCATTATGCCATCCAAAGAATAAGATGGGCCCAACCATTCTTCAAGATTTGTTTCAATAAAATGGTCCAGTCTAGAATACCCTAACAGCATGGTGCCTGGAGGGTCAAAGGGCCCATGACACAGCAGGTTATGTATGTAGTAAATAACTTATGTTGGAAGGGACCTCTGGTGGTCTTTTGGTCCAGCCCCTCACTCAAAGCATGACCAAGTTAGACTAAATTGCTCAAGGATGGAGGTTGCACAACCTCTTCAAGTGCCTTGACCCCCCTCATTATATGACATTTCTACTTAACACTGAATCAGATTTTTTCCTAATATAACTTGTGAGCACCAACTTTCAGCTCCTTGCTGTTCACCTCCAAATAAAGTCCAACTCCCTCTTGTCTCTGTGATTTCTTTCTAACTGCATTCTGTTCTGACATCTGATGACTAGTGGGCAATAATCTCATTGAAGATGCACTATACGATTTTCTGCCAAGGCAGGCACTAAAATTTCAGCAAGATTTTATAATTCCTGATTTCCTCAAGACTTTTTGTGTGCTCACCGTAGACCTGAGTGTCAGCCTAAGCCACAGTGATAGAAAGGTTTGATCTCCATGGCAAAAGTCCTGTTTGCTTTCCATTAAAGCTTGCCTACAAGAGAGCTTAGTAGTAGGGAAAAACCAGTGCTACTACAGGTGATTAATTTGATATTGGCCAATTTGATTAAAATAACAAAAGCATATAACCAGTCTTTATGAAGTATCACATATGGAATCAACTAAAGAAGTAGTCCTTTAGTTCCTTCCAGAAAGTGTAATTTTCTTGAATAATGTGCAAATGCACAGCATGTCAAGTAACAGCCCTTAATAAAGTCCACAGGAGACCCAATTGACCCACCTCACTATGTGATGTCATTAGATGAAAGGATGTATAAGCTACACATATCTCAACTGGACAATAAATACATACTGACCAGTGGTCAAAATGTGGAATAAGCACATTCAGATAAGAATAATTTTATATTTGCAGGACACAGGGCAAATTATATTGGCATGCAGTATATAAAACCAAGTTATTAGGAATTAATTTGAAAAAAATAAACTACAAGCAAAAAACCCAAACCAAATAAAAAAACACCTAGAACAAACAAACAAGCAAAACCCCACCTGATTTCTGAGTCCACCAAACTAGTTAACAGAATATCTTATTAAGTAAAGGATTATTATCACACCAATGTTTAAAATGAATAAATAATTATCAGCTTACTTCTTTCTTACCATTGTAGGTTATCCTTGGTTTTGTCAAACACATCACGAGATGTAAATCCATTTCGTCAGAAGATACAAATTTTGAACATACAGGGCACTTGAATCCTATGGAAAATAAAAATCTGTAAGTGTGAGCATACTCAACCATGTAGCAAATATATATATATTCAAGCCACAAAGCTATTCTGCACACATAAAAATGAAGAAAAAAGAAATCCTGGAGGCTTTTCAGTTTTGACCTGACATTTCTTACAGAAATATGATCCCCTTGATTTCAAAAGATCTCAAAATGGAACCACTGTTTCTGGAAATCATCCTGTTGACAATTGCTAACATTGTCAGCACCTCTGAAACACAAACTTTCTCAACAACTTAAGAACCATTTAGGGCAGGGGCAAGAGGATCTTATCACTCTACTAAAACAGAAATTACAAATGTGTAGAGAACATAGCCATTAAAATTTGAACTTGGGCATGAATCCTGAATTAACTTGTTTATTTTTACTGGGAATTGCACTGAAACTTTAACCAAGGATCTTGGTTTTACATCTCATCATACAAGCTGCAGCATCTTTTACCAGTCTGGGGCGCTGGGAAAATATTAACTCAGGGGTGTTGCCTCACCTACTGAATCGCTAATACTTCCTGTAGCACTGTATTTGTTTGACTGCTCTCATCCTAGCCAAGCATGACCTTGTTTAGCTTTTGAGGTCACTGCCTCAGGCAACATGGGGTAAAGAATTATTAAGATAGTCTGGATTGTGATGCAACTGCATAACAGTCTATGATAAAAGTGCTTAATACCTTAATTTATGTCATTGCCAAAGACAGCAGTCTTCCAGTTAAAGGGCAAGATCAGCTGGACAACTTTTACAGTCCACAGAAGAGCCTAATTGATTTTGATCTGCTGAATAATTAACACACAAGTGAGAGACCAAAAAACCAACAACAGAGATCTCGATGCATAACAGTTGATAAGGAGTACATCTACACACTGACTGTCCAATAGGACAATATTCAGCAAAAATATCTAATCTACATCCACTCTCAGCACAAAGACACAACTTTTTCTCTGGTGCTGTGGAGAGTAATGAGGCAGGGCTCTATAGAAGGTCACTGCACCTTCCACCAGCATGCCCATCTAGGCCTGCTCCCACAAGTTGTAGTTTGTTGTCTCTTGCTTTTGTACTTCTAACCTTGGGAGAGTCCACAATAAACCAGGTCAGTCAAGGATGACAGGAAACTTGGAAGCTGCACTTTCAAATAACTGATGCCTGAGAATTTTCATGTTTACTGTTAATTATTACCCAGATGTAGATCAAGCAACTAACCTGAAGCATTAGCACTTTATAAAAGTACTGCACTTCCTTTACCAAGGAATGATTTATTTCTTACAGGCAGCTTATAGGAAGCAAGTCAAAGAGAACAGCTAGTAGCAACCATAAGGAACTTTGGCAGCAGCTGAACATGTGCTAGAAACCACTTCCTGAGATAAAGTACAGTTCTACTTCTTCTAATTTTAGTCATATCTATTTCTTCTTTGTGTCAATCTTACACTTCAGTTTAAATATTGCTCTTCTCTCCTTAATTTTATTCTTCCTCCCCCAACCCACATTTTTACAAACAACAGATCAATAAGCATAGCATAAGCAAACATGTCTTTTGGAAATAAATAGCTGAAAGCATTAAATTACTTGTTGAAAGCTTTATCAGTAACCTTTCAGCCACTGTGTAGCCTCCTTCACATAGGCTACATCCCAACATGACTAAAATCAAAATTAGTGTCTCAGTCTTCCAAACACCCGAACCCACTCATTACTATTCTGTTCTGAGTTTCTTTAAAAACTGATTCAGGGTAAATTTTCTATCAATCTTTATCACCTTACTGCTGCTGATTACTAGGTTTTGACTAGACTTTAAACTCATACATTATTCTCATTTATATGCTTCCTTAGGGCATAATTGACAACAGAGTTTGATGTGAAAAAGCCTCTAACTTCCTTATATGCTTCAGACCGACTCCTGCTGTGACTTAAGGGGGTGTTTGCATTACAGCAAGATAACTTTCATGCTCATGGCTAGTTAAGCACTGAGACAGTCATTAACAAGTTCCCTCTGCTTTCTGGAGGGAAATAAGTCTTCTAGCTTATTCCCTAGGGTCATGAGCTCATGTAATTGGGAGTGACAGGGGGCAGGGACAACCACCAACAGGTCCTTAGAACCACTGTTAAAGTTGACAGTGTTAAGAAGGTATGTATCCCAGGAATTCCTGAGGGAAATATTTTAATTCAAATAAAATACTAGGGAGAGCTTGAATTAATAATAATGATAATTTAATAATAATACTGCTTTTACTTAAAATCATGCTTGAAGACAGACAGCTGTGAAGAATCTTTCAGGTTATCCACCTAGAGTATTCAGATAAATATGCTTTTACTACCATGCACCTGCCCTTAAACCTAGTAAATAATCTGTGTTCTAGCAATTTATTAAGTATTTTAACGATCCATTTTGTTGTGGCTTGTCCTGTCTCAGGGGGGATATGAAGGTAATGGTTACAACAACTACAAACCTCCCCCTGACACAGCAAGTCTGGGATAGCTGACAGCTATAGCTCTGCTCAGTGAGAACTGAAGAATCTGAAGAACTTAACTAAGCTCTACAGAACAACTTAGCTGACAGAAGTAAAAGGTGTATTTGTCGAAAATATGTTTTTTCAGTGACCACAATCAGCTGTATGCCAGAGACTAGCATAATAACAGAAAAAGAGCCTTGGGCTCAATAGCAGTGTGTGTGGGCTCACAACACTTGCTGAAATATTCTTTAAATACACCTGAAATCAAATTTCTCATTCCTTCACAATGTTCCACTGCAATCTAGATGCTGGATTTAGCCATCTTCCCCAAGAGATGCATACTGTAAATTTTGTGTGAAGGAAATTTCTATTTACAACTCCTTTTAGTAACCCCAAAGAACAATTATTTTGACTATAGACAAAATATTTACTTTATTCTAACTGTATTTGAAAAATATAAATAAGCAAACAATCTACACTGCCTACAAGTCAGCTGAATGTCCTTAAAAAAGCTCATATTTTCCTACCTTTCCTCAAATCAGAAGGCAATAGTTTCATGACCCAGTTTACAATTAAGTACTGGGTAAGAACAAAGACTCTATTGTACCCCTGCCCAGCAGGCTAACAACATTTATAGCCTATGTTTGTTTTTACCATCTTCTCAAGGAACAATTCCAGTAACTTAAAGAAATTTTCACATGACAGGTCAGAAACAACTTGTTCTCTTCATGGCTTGTTTTACTGAGTTTTGTAGATAATCCACAGACATTTGAACAAAAAAGTGGAAGCAGTTATCAGATGAGGCAGCATCACATGAAGTGTCTTCCTATAAAACTCAATCTACTACTTTCTCCCTCTCTTTACAAAGAAAGCACAACAGATAATATACAGTTCTAGGTACAGATCCAGCTCATAGGAAGATGCTGATTTCACAGCATCCCTTATTTTTGTCCCAGATGACAACTATCACCTTTGTATTAGCTTTGTCACTGTAGGCACACCACTGCAAAGTTGTCCTTCCTTCTCCCATAGAATAGAACTCAGCCTGTGCCACACCCTAAATCAGCTGAATCACCTCTCACCCCACTCCCTACATAGACAGAAGTACAGCACTAAAGAACTGAGCACCAAAACTGTGCAAGCACACACCTCTAGCTGATTTTTACAATTGCATCCTTAAGAGGGCAGGGAGCTGATTTCGTATGAGCTCCCACCATCTAGTTTCACAACCCTTGACTACAATACTGAAAGTAACACATTACTTAAAACAAAACCCAAATCCAGGAAAAAAATTACAATTACAAAAAATGGAGACAGAACAGAAAGTTGCAGTACATCTGCTAGAAAATCCCAAGGTTAACAGAAAATCTGAAATAACTAAATATGCTAAAGTGTCAGGTCTTAGAGGTGAATTCTGTCTCTCACTCTCTCTTGAATGTATCACATTCTTCAAGCTCTTTAATCTTTTGCAAATGAACCTCCAGTTAGCCAAGAAATCCCATCTTCTCTCACATCCATGTACCAAACTCACAATTTTAATCTCTGGCAGACTTGGGAAATACCCACAGGGACAGGTTGATGGGTGGTCACTCATTCTATCGGCACCAATTTCAACCTCTTAGTGATACCTTACTGTGTTTGCCTTGCTTAGCAAACATCAGACTGCTTAACTTGCACTTCAGTGCACAGCAGAGCAAACATAAAACATCCAGTGAAAAACAAACTCCCAGACTTCTAAAATTTTTACAAAATCATGCTGGCACTTATTTAGTGCAAGAAACAAGAACTGCTAAGAGCTTCCAGACAACACAGTGCAGAGTGTCACAGAATTGCACATAAAGAAACATGTTATACTTGCACAGAAGAGTGGATGACCCTTTCAGTCAATATTAAACACTTGTAGCAAGAAGTAAGCACAAATAAAACCTGCACCAACACAGAAGATTGAATCAGCCTGATCAGAGTAACTTTTCAGCAGAAAACATATACTGGAACACTGCCAAAGCTAAACTAAAAGTAGAATGGGAGCAGCTGCTCTTTTAAAGTATGCAGCAAATTACTATTTTGAGTCTTTGTATCCTTATGTTTTTAAATAAGATGGATTAATCCACCTTGTTTTACATTTAAAGAAGTCATAAGGGCAGCCCTTGCATCTGCACACTTTTTCTAAGGTGTACTTGAGAATAAGAAGCCTAGCAAATGTTACTTACATATTCACACATGTTCTGTGCTACTTAGAGAAAGAAGTACAGACATCTGGAAACACAGCATCCAGTAAATTTGATGGTATGAGGGTGGTATACAAAATTACTATCACACAAAGAAAGCCTGCATAATGATGCTAAAAAGGAAACAATACAATACAAAAAAAGAGCTCGTTCCTTGTTATGTGTTCAGTAGACACAGAAAAGTTAGTAACTTTATTCAGTATAAAACACATGTAGACACTGGGAAGTGTGCATCCTTTATCTTTTTCTCCAGGCTGAAAAAAAAAACCAGGTTAATCTTTCCTCACAGGCCCTGATGTCTAAACCTTTTCTTGCTCTTGTCCTCTGGCCCCTCTCCAATCTTACCATGGCGCATTGCCAAGAACTGGGCAGAGCTTTCAAGTTAAGCCTTCACAAGTCCTAACCAGAAATGAACACTAACCTGTCACATTGTTCCATTACACTTGGTGTTAGTATATATAGATCTACCTATACACAGCGGTATCTTCTATGGGTGTATACATAGATAGATACATTTTAAACAAACAGGTGATTGGCTCACTCCTCCCATGTCTCACAAGAACCCTTAAATCTTCAGCAAAACTGTTGCTAGCCAAGTCCATTTTTAGTGTTATATTTCTGTTCACATTTATTAACTCTTATCTGTCTTTTTTTAATCCATTACTAGCATTCTTTTGTTAAAAAACTATAAACACAAATTCTGCCCACCACAGTGCTTATAGGTTCAGCATTTTATTTTTTTTCAAGTGCCCAGCCTCCAAAAAAGAAGTTGACTGAAAACAGACCCCAAGTAGACCACTGTGACATTTGATTTTAATTGCTTTCCTAAAGCAGCTGTAGGATTTCTTTTCCCCAACTACTTCAGCATCCACCTACTTTTTCATCTAGACCAAATTCTCTTAAGTTGGCTTTTAAGAAAATGCCTTGGTTTTCTTCCACTTCTTCCTTTTCTGTTCCACTGTGTTGAAGACTACAAAGGGAAACTTTAAGAACAGCACAAAAACAAATGGAAATAATTCAGCTTCTTGGTGAAGTAACAGTCCTAGTCAAGATAAATTCAATTACTCCTTTCCTATGTAAACTAACTTGTAAAACTTGAAGAAGTTTAAAAAAACAACAAAAAAAAGAAGAAGCTGTCCAGTAAAGACCACATGGTCTATCAGAGTTATATGGTCACAGAATTCTCTCTTCTCCTCAGACAGCTGAAATGGAAAAATAGAATGAGTAATTCCGTAAGCTCAAAACCACGGAGCTTTGTACATGAAAGCATATTGCTTTAACACAGCTAACATCTTGCCTGGCAAGTTTATCCTAACCATCAAAGAGAATATGAAAATTATTTCACACTAAATTCAAGAACAAAGAACTAACATTTTAAAAAGTCTTTAAGTTAGAAAGCAAATCAAAAAGGAGCATTACCAATTCCCAGAGAACCTTGTACAGGATAATTTCTAGGTGCTGTAGCTGGCAATACAAATGGCTACTCAGAGAAAATTTGCCATTTTATGGACATACATTTTTTGTTAAGGAAGAAAATGTCTCAGTGAAAAATCACATCTAGTTCTCTACCTTTAATCCTTCCTTATGCTGACAATTGTCTAAGCCAGGAGAACACAGCACCACCTGGAAAGACTTCTGGAGATGAAAAGAAACAAAGAAATACTCCCCTCACTTTGGGAGAGAATATGAAATCAAACAGAAATAAGTAACACAATACAAATATTTTAAGCTGTCTTTTCTAGAAAATTGAGCCACAGTAAGAACAAATAAGCACTTACTGATTTCAGGTTCATCATCTAGTGGGGTTTTCTTCCCCACTTTTGTGCCATAACACTGAAGTGCACAAACCTGTGAATTCCTTGAGGGAAACAAGGGATTTTCTCTTGTATTTTCTAATTTAAATGTCCAACAGAACTCAGTGGGAAAGGAGGATATATAAAGTGTGGGATAAAAACAAACCTGAACTATTTTATTTAAGGAGTGCACCAAACAATTAGAAAAGATATGTTTGGATAATACTTTATCTCTTAAGCAAAAAGTTATGAAAGACAGAATCTCATTACACAACTTCTTCAGCTCTCTTTATCTTGGTAAGTGGGAACGCTAGATCTTCAGTAGCAATTACTGAAAAATAATGCAGTACAAAATGAAGAAGAGAAATCAAACATGATATTTTCTGATTCATAAACAAAGCCTTTATCAACTACACAACTTCAGGTGTCTAATATCAATGTAAAAGTTTCATGTGATGATGACTATAATTGACAGCTGCACAGTTTTAGAAACTGAATGAACACAATCATTAAGAGAGAGAAAAAAAGCCCAATTTTAATTTATCTTGCAAACCAGAAGATGAAATTACAGGCAGGAAAGACCTATGAAAAGATTGATATTAACTTTAAATAGAAAAGTAAGAACAGCTGTTATTAGAGGAATAGCCTTTTAAGAGTGACATTTCAGATCGATGCAAGCACCCAACAAAGAGAAAGGAAAGACCTTTTTAGCTCCACCTTTTTTGTGGTCAGTGTTACCCCAAGATCCCATCATCCATAGGGATTTGTAGTTGAGCTAAAAGAGAGATTGCTCAAGTCTCTGTCATCCAAAGCCCTAGAGTACCTGCACTTTCAAACTGACAAGCACATAAACAAGAACAGTTTTCCAAGTGACTTGTAAGCCATTAATTCACTCTTTAACTTACTACTTCATTACCTGCATTTCAGACATGTCACACCACTCCCATCACAGATCCATACCACAAGTTTCTCAATGGATCTTTAGTAGCTGAAGACTGACAAGTGCGAATATAAACTTTGGTTGGGAGCAAGCCTTGGTTTTCATACAAAAAAGGCTCCACACCCACACCCTAAACCCAGAAGATTTTAGCTTTTGGCTTATGATGCTTTAGAAGCACATGTTCAACTAGCAATCAAAAACCCCACTTAACAATGAGAATTTGCCCAGAAGACCATCTTTCACTTCCATTGTATTTTCCCAAGGGAGTGGGACAGGAGGGCACCCAAGAAAACACACTTCTCTTTTTCCTGTAGGTATGATGACTCCCTTCCAAAATCTGACTCAAGGACAAGAAAGGAAGGACACTTTCTTCTCTCTCATGTCTCTCCATTATCAGATCTTTGGCCAGCAGAGACAAAAGCAAGGTGCCCCTCTAGTCTCACCAGCAAGGTAACATAAGGAGTATGGGAAGAAACTAACCCCACCACCACTTCAGAGGCTTCTGTACACAAGCAGGGCCACTTGCCACTCAGATGAAACCTTGTGGAGCTGAGCTGTTGTCTGAATATGAAGTTCAGTCAGGGTGGACACATTTTTGAGCTCAACTGACTACCTTCTTCAGAAAGCAAGTAGCCCGAAAGCACAGTCAACAGTTCAGGGCACAAATGTATTTTATTTACATGCAGCAGGCAAGATCAACCTGTCTAACTAGCTCAATTGTGATGACAAATAATTCACTGCAGGCCAGCTTGGAACTCTGAAAACTTTTAAGCAAACAAAATGCCTGAAAACTCTTACTTCAGAGATACTCCACTGCTTTTTTCTTCTTAACTCACCTACCACAGTTCAAAGAGGAAGAATTATCTCTCATTCCCAGTCTCTCCTGAACCCATACATTTGGTTTTTTCTTTCTTCTTGAATTTTGCTGTTCCCTCAATTTTCTCTTATTGCCTGGAGCAACATTTTTCTCAAACACCTGAAAAAGCTCTTTCCACTCATCATTTCACAATAGAAGTGGAGGAAGACAGACAGGACAGGACAACTGTGTTCTGTTGTCAGAAGAAGGCACTTCTTGAGTAGTTGAGTAATTTGGCAAGACAGCTACAAATTTTTAAGTGCAGGGAACCAGTTTTTCTACATGCCCCTGCCCTGCTTCACACTGTCAATAAAGCCACTACTTTCAAAAACATGCCAGGGTTAAAGAAAATTTTCCATTAGAAATCACATAATTGAAAAGAGAGTATAGGAAGAGCTGCTCCAAGATCAGAAGAATCAAGTCCTACTTTTCAAAATGCAGAGACGTAGATATCTTGACAACTTGTACTGTACAGCACAACAAATCTGATCAAAATTACATGAAGCACAATAACAAGAGAGGAGAGGGTGGCTATATCATGCTGAGAATATATTTAATGATAGCTAAAAGGGAAGAGGCATGATGTGAAAATGGCTGAATAATGGTTGACAAGGATGACTAAACTGAACACGTGAAACAGAGCATCTTGTTGGACGCAGAGAAGTCTTCTGAGCAAACTGGCCAAAATGCATACGACGTCTCAAGAAAAAAAGAAATGGGAGAGACAAAGTAAACACTGCACTTGAAACGCAGCAGACAGGAACAAAGGAGCAAGCCCCAGGAGAAGGCAGCATCTTAGAAGACAGCACAGATAATGATGCTGCTTGAAAGCATGCATAAGACAAAGTCTCTTGGAGAATCTGAGATCTATTACTCTACTACACAAACAAGGCGATAATGGAGACCTGAGAAAGCACAGCATTAACAGACAATTAGTCTGTAGTCTACAAAGTTTTTACCAAAGTAAGTGAGGGTAAAAAAACAAAAAGAGGTCCTCACTAAGGCAAAACTTTGTAAAGTCTGATTTAGTCGAAATACTTACCAATAACCTACTTGTTCCTGCAGAAATAGAGGTAGCAGTGACAAAAAAAAAGAGGGGAAAACCAATCAATGACAAAAAAGTCAGAGTACAAAATAAAAAGATTACATCTGGGAAGAATATATGTAAGTAAAATGTTAAATTATTATGTGGGATGTTCCCAGGAGTTTATATATTCATTCTAAACAGAATAATGATTCATTTTTTGACAGCAACATTAAATTATATACCAAAAGTACTGATTACATTTATTACTCAGTATAGCAGGAAAATTTCACCTATTACAGTTTCAAGACAGTTAAGAACAAAGGTTTCAAAGCATACTTGTTTTCTTGTGCTTTTCATCTATTTTGTTCATCACACATACAATAATTTTTATTACTTAAGCACAATAGCAGATTTTCCTGTATTATTATATTCTGTATTTTCACCCTTTATCTCTCCAAAATAGCAGTCCTCCACAGATAACATCATTTATCAATTCAGCAGGGAAATATCTAACCAATGCACTCATTTACTTTCATTCACTTGAAAATGGTGAGATTTGAGTAAGTAAGGCTGGCTAGTTGGTTATTTGAATTTCTTGGGGGGAAGTTCTTTGGGGGTTTTGGGGATGGCTTTTTGTGATTTTTGTTTGGCTTCATTTTTCTGTCAGAGTAGAAGTAAGGTTTATGAATAAGAACAGAGCTTACTAGTAAAGTCTGGCTTAAAAATACCATTCCTTGTCAGAACAAAGGAATTTTCTTTAAGGATTAATTTTTTTTTAAAAAAGTACTGACATTCTCTGCTTATCATAAAGCAGCCTTTTGTTTTTAAATAGAAAATTCAGCTAAGAGAAGTTCACTCTACACTGACCCATCTATTCTACCAACATGGAGAATATTTACCTCAATGTATGGACTACTGGCCAAACTAGGGTGTTGGATCATAAGAAGCCAGACATTTAAGATAATTAAAGAAAATATTACAAAATATAGAGACATCCAAGAGTTAGTTACAAGACATGCTAATTTCAAAACTGTACACTGGAAATGAGACCATTAAATTCCTCAGTATTAACACAATTTAAGTGTTTAACATGAGTCACACACAAATTTTGGGAAAATGTGCTTTGGGAAAATGTGTTGCTGAACTTTGAATAACATATATCTATGTGATGCAACCATTAGCTTTGAAAAAGTTCCTGTGTGTAAGACAGAACCAGTTAAGAGCATTTGGAAATGTACCATTGTGAAGAAAGCATCCAAAATGCCTAATAGGAAGAACAGTAAAGAAGATGCATAATTAGTTCAGAAAAAGACAGAACTGAGGTAAAAAAGATATAACCCTCCCAACTATTTATTGTCAGTAAAAAGTGAAGAAAAGCTATCGAGTTACAGGCTTTAAACATATCAATGACAGATTTCTCTATATTCACCTCTATTCTTTCACCTCTATTAAGAGAGCACACAGCACCCATAACATATTCTACAAAATCTTTAAGAACATCCATAAATCCCAAACCAACCAAACTTTCAAATGAGATGTTACACCACTGCTACCACAGCAGCTAAGGCAGAAATATAATTCTTGCTTTTTCACAGCTAAGACGTCACCATTTGAACAAACTGCTCTTATTTTCTGTATCACTCATATTTTAAATATCCCTTGTATGGAATGCTACTGATTATTTTCTAATTTTTATGCTGTTTACAACTGCTGCACTGGCCTATCAGTCAAACTGTTAAGAAATTTGATTAGCTACCCATTTTAAACATCTGTGTGTAGAAGAGAAACATCTGGTTTACATTAACCAGATCATGATAATAAAATGCACACATGCATGCATACACACACAGAGAGCATAGACTCTAAATAAATTTTAACAGGGATCTGCAATTGGAAAAAAATAGATTGAATGATAGTTTGACTTTTCAGCATTTTGAAAAAATTACATGGTAACTCAAATGTTTTCACTTATCTAATTACACCTTTCATGTAGGGTGCTATATGCTTTCATTTCTTTATTCATCCATAAGGCTACTGAAGGTAAGAGAACCTACATTTACTTAATAGGTATGTTTTTTTTCTTCACTGTTCAAAGAAAATCATGGCCTGCCCTTTGATATACATAAGGAATACCCATAAAAAAAAGGAGACACTGTCTTGAATTTGAAAACTGAGATAGTGTAAAACTGCAATATGCTAATGAACTGTACTTTAATAAGAAAGGTTGTTGAGATTTATGGTTTTTGTTACGTTCTTTACAAACAAGTAAAGAGCAATCATAGTTAGTATTCCTGTTTCAGCAGTGTCCTTATTAGATCAGAATCACAGCATGCCAAGTGGTAAAACTGTTTGTTCACATCTGTGTATTAGCTCCTCCTCCAAAGAGCTTACACTCCAAAACAGACAAGGACAAGCAATTGGTTACAACGGGAGAAATGTCTCCATTATATACTGAAAAGAAGGGCAGAGTAAAAAATTAGTCCTACCTTACACAGAAAGTCAAACAAGTCTCCTAAGTCTCTGGCTGTCACCTCATATAAAAATGCCTATTTGCCCACAATGACATTGAGACAAGAGGCACAGAAAAAGTAAACCAGTGACATAAATTTGCTTTGCCTTTCTATGTAGCATTGCCTTCTTAACCAGCACCTCACCTAATGAGTTAGTAAGGCTCTAGCACAGGTCCCTAAATCCAGTGACTGTGTAGTTTAAACATAAATAATAAAATGCTCATTGAAAAAATGTCATGTTTTAAAATAATTAAAAAGCTTATTAGAACAGCTCTTGATGGCAGCATAAAAAACGCCAGAGTCTGAGCCTGCACTCCTCCCAACTTATTACATCTTCATCCCTTCACCTTCCTTCTCTGCTGTATTAGCCAATTTGGAGACTGACAAGATCAAAACAGCAGCTAGAGGGCAAAGACCAATAAGGTGCTCCAAATAAACTCTTCTGTGACATAAAAAACTCCGAACAAACAGTTAAAAAACCCCTGTGCTAAAAAATGGTGGACTTGCAGAACAAGGGACAAGCTAATGAAAGATGTGTCCCAAATGTGTACTATATACATAGTTCACCATCAAACTACTTACTTATAGAAAAAAACTTTCCACTATATACATTAAACAACCCAACACTTGGGATTTAATTCTCTTCAGAGAGGCACTCATAAATTATTTTTTAATGTCCCTCACACATTAGACATCTAAAGCCCTGAGGCAGACAGACTACTTCAGACAACTACTACTACCCCAATGTCAAAATAATCAGAGACACAGATTTTGTATCTGTTTTCCCATAGCAGCCTTTCATTCTAGGTTGAAATTTGTAACTTTCCAAAATAGTCTGTGAAGGAAACCATAGCTCTCAAAATGTATTTTTACTCAAGCAAACCATTGCCCAAGCAAGAAAGATTTCACACTGCTAAGTGTTCAGGCACTGAATCATCACATTGTTAAATTCTAACACTTAACATAATTTATAGGCATTTTTCTTTTTCAAATTAAATCTTCTCCTTTATCTAAGAGGAGCATTAGTACCTCAAAAATACTTCTGTTTCAGTAGATTGGCGATGTACTTTCAATGTTTTATGAAATAAAAATCCCCATGATAGTCTTGAAGTATAAATCTCTCACACTTAAACTGTTACCAGTTTTCTAAAAGGCCTTCTCATTCTGGATTTCAGGAGAAGTCAAAGGAGCTGTTTCCCACATGGACACAAGTTTAAATCCACTGCTTTCATTGTGGAAGAAGCCCTCAGAAGCCAAGTAAGTCTGCTGCACACAGGTGAGTCTAAGAGCAAGTGTGATAAATTTCACAGTACAGTCACACACACAGAACGGTGAGATTAAGCCAGGTCTAAGTCAGGAGCTCTGGTGAAAAGACAGACTTGTTCCAGTTCTTCCATAACAAATTTCTATCTATATTTAAGACTTCTTAGAAGTAAGTCATAGGCATGTAAAGGACAGCCTCTGCCTCCAGGCTTTGTGGGTTTATCAAGTAACTTTTTTCTAAAACTTGCCTCTAACTACCATTTTTGGGAACACTTAATAAAAGCTCCTAAGGGAAGCCTGGCATTCTTGTCAGTCACCACAAAAGCATACTCTTCTATCTAGAGGTCTTGCCATACCTGTCCTTTACAGCAGTTGTATCAAATCAGAGATCAGTAAACCAAGAGTTGTGCCACTAAGAAAAACCTATTTTTATTTAGTTTTTCCCTTGAAATGAAACAATACTCAATGCAATTCCTGGCTTTGAACAGTGCAAATACCATTTGAACCACCAAACTTATATCTCATCTTTCCAGAACTGTGCAGGCATTGTACCATTTATTCAATTAATCCTGTAACCTACAACAGCAGTTTCTGTCTGGAAGGTATCTCTGCAGGGCAGTGGGCATGCTACAGAAAACTAACATCTCTCTAACCCTTAGGGAGTCCCCTCCAGGCCCAGGCTGCAAAATGAGTGAATGCTGAACCTGTTCTGTGAACAGAAAACTTCAGCTTGCTACAGTCTCTGTCAGGTGCTCTGCCCAGAACATGGTAGGATGGACTGAAATTCTGCTTCTGGTGTAAAACTGGTGCTTAGCTAAAACTGCATCAGAACTGTCCAGAAGCTGGCCTAAGAGGAAAAAACAGATGCAGCTAGAAGGGTTATATCATATATATGGGAATATAATTCTTTTAGACATAAGAATACATTTTTGGGTAGAAGTCAAAAAAATTGTTCTTCACTACTGTGTAAATAGGACAATTTTTACTGACATCAGAGATATTCAAAAAAACAATGCAAATTAAACTCCTAATTCAGGAAGGGCATTCACAGCATTTAACATCTACATAATAACTTCCAAAAGAAAAATAAAAACCTAGCTCATTTACCAGGTGTCTACCTGCAATAAAATTCATATGGGTTGCACTAAATCTTGAGACATACTGATCTTGTTACACTGTTACCCAGTTACTCTAGAGCCATACAGTGACAGCTTCAAGGGGAAACAGGTGATTTAGGCTCAGAAAAACCAAATCAAATGTGTGTCAATTCACTGTGTTACTAATCTACAACACAGGAGGGATTCATAACTCCTGCAAGTACCTTATTGTTGCTCTTGGCCTGGCCTGGTTTGTCACGAAGTTGAGGGCAGTGCTGCCCACAAAATCAAACAGCAAGCCTTCTGGAATCAATTCCAAATATTAAAAGAATAATACAGTATTCTAATCTATTAGTATTCTGGCAAGAATACATGTACACAAATCAGAGTCTTTAAAACCAATTTAGACAAAAATTCTGATCTCAAATGTATTAATATGGACAGCTACAAAGCTGCCTTTTTTTTCATAGACAAATGGCTTGTACACAAGCAATTTACAAAAGATACAGGAACATCTTCTAAAGTGCTAGTTATGACAACTTGTATTATTAGTTGCTATTCCCTCAGGGACAGTTTTACAGAAAAGAAACTGAAAATTAAGCAAGGAAGAAAAACCAAAAAAACCCTTATAAAACTACTAGCTTTAAGTTGCTTTTATATTTATCTAATGTAAATTTACATGCTGGGTCCCACCTCCAACAAACAAATACAAATAGCATTTCATTTATTGTCCAATCTCTGTATATTTCTGTAGCTATGCAGGGAAAAACTGTTTGTACCAAACTTAAGAAATCAGAAGGAAATAACTTCTAGAATGTGACTTCAATAAAAACCTTTGACTTATAAATAAAATCATTTTCTATATAATCTTCCAAATGAAGCAGGATTAAGGGGAGGAAAAAGATAATACTGAAAGGTAGAATGCAGCCCTGGAAATCACCCAACAACTTGCCACAGTTCCCAGATACGTGGCAGGGGTCCAACCTAAACAAAGCAAAGTTACCCATAACTTAGGGACAAGTGATTTGCAAACACATCTTTTTCAGTACGAACAGTATGGCAACTCTTACATTAATTTTGTTTAATGATGAGTTTCCATTTTTCTTTTAGAAAATACACTCCAACAATTGAACTAAAAAAAACAGTTTATTTTATTTTCTTCCAGAAATTCACCTCATTTCTTCCAGTAGGGAGGGAGTGCACAAAATGCACGTGGGTTCCTTCTTTATTTGTTTAGTAGCAAACTGAATAAAGCTACCAATGTTATTATAGAACCTGATGTAATGATATAGTAGTATGCCCAAAAGGCCTTCAGCATAAAAAGGAATTCATACTTACTTAGGATTCCCACCCCTAAGGCAAATCCTGCAAGACATTGCTAAAAAGATGACAGTAAGTAGGGGGAAAAAGCACATACTGTCTTAAATAAACTGCACTTAACAATATTAAAAAAATATTCAAACAACATAGCTCTCAGCAGCAGGGTTGTAAAAAGAAAGAGAAAGGTCACTTAAGTATTTACAAAACTTGTTTTCATACAGGAACTGAAGTATTACTGTGTTTTCCATCTTGGCTTTGAAAGCCATTAAATGAAATTAATTATTCATGTTTTGTTCTTTTTCCTCCAAACACAAGATAGATCTTGTCTCGTTACCTCAGCATTACTGCATGCAAAGCTGACCCTTTCCAAAAGTAAATATTTCAGAATACCACCTTGTAGATGTTATCCTCTTGTCAAGAAAAACTAGTATTATTTCTAAAGGTTAATCTTTCAGTGAGCCCCCTACTGCTCAAGGCATCTTTCTAATACTAACTCAAAATATACCAGAGGTTTCTCCAGTTTTTTAATATTTAAGGTCAAATACTTTAATCCTCTCTTTTTCAAAACAGTTGTGTCACAGAGCATAAAATGGACAGTGAGAACTGCAAGGATCTGCATAATTTGCTTTTGTTTTTCCACATGCACTTACTGTAAGCAGGGAAGTCCAGTTGAAACCACAAGCCGAACAAAACTTTTAGCAGAAAATGAGAACTAGCTCAAGAAAGTCCTTAAACCACGTGAAAAACAAAAGAGATGAAACTAAGAACAAGGAAGCTGGTGGTTTAGCAATGTTTTGGAAAGCTGTAACAAGAAACCTATTTCCTAAGATAAAAGTGAACAACTAGGTAAATTTCTGATGAAAAAAAAAAGAAGAAAAAAACGGCAGGCCTGTGAGTCAAACCTGGAGAGAATGACAGAGCCTTCCACGGAAGTGCACCTGGTCTACCCTCAAGACTGTAAAAGCTGCTTTCTGCACCACAGGGCAGTGGGGCAAATCGGAGTCTATCAGGAACTCTTGGTCTTCTAAAGAGGAAGAGCAGCCCAGGCAGAAGGCTTTGGGCCAGAGCGGCACGTACAGCTCCTTTGCTGTGCTGAGCTTCCCCCGCGGGCTACAGAAGCCCCCGGGCGGCCGGAGCACCTGCAGGGGAGCGGCCGCCGGGACGAGGCTCTGCCTGAGCTGTCCAGGGCGCGGGTGCTGAACAAGTTCTGCCCGGGGAGGGACCTGCCTGGGGCGCTGGCTTCTGCTCTCCTTGGCTTCCACAGAGCAGGTATTAACCCCAAACAATCTATCCTTGATTACCAGTCTTTTGTTAATCCTGTTAGTAAGTGCAGTTAGCCAAATACCACAAGAATGACACAAACATTAATACGCAAGTGAGGTCTTGTCTTCCTCAGCCAGGCCAGGATCAAGCTCTTTAGGTTTTTACTCTCAGCCTCAGGCCAAGATTCATGGCTTAAAGGCACAAAGATAAAAATTTCAGTTTGTGTGCAAGGATGATGAGGTATATCATCCAAGTAAGGATGCAACTTATATGCAAGTGTAAGAAAAACCCTGAAATTCTCCTCTGTTTATATAGCATGAGTGCCAATTTGTATAAACAGTCACAATTGTACTTTCATCTGCGTTATGGAAACGTTTTTTTACAGCCCAAACAGCTGCTTTTAGTTTTAAAGAATAATTGCTGCTGGCTTTCTTGTTTATACAAGAAGCAGCAGCTTCAAGTTTACTAGCTAACACAAACAGTAACACTAGATAACTCTATACACAAGCCTGTGTTCAGTGAATTCTCTTATCAGCCTATCCTCCTGAATCTCACTAGGCAGGCAGCCACTAGCAGAAACAACCAACCTACGGTTTTAAAGACAGTTACTTTATTGTTAAATGTTGTCTTCTTCTTGACCACTCTGGTCCTTTTTTGTCAGACACATCTAGCAAATTAGAGCTCTCTACAAGCCTAATTCAAAGTAAAAGGCTATAAAAATCAAGAGATACTAAGTGCAATAAATGTCCTTTCAGTTACATTTCAAGGCTATATGCATCATTGAAATTGTAGCTAATAGCTAGCAAGAGTCAAGTACAATTAGAAAGGAAAAAAAAGAGCTCTTCATGATTGTAATGAAAAATGAACTCTCTTAAAAAAATGCATCAGTTGCAAAT
Source organism: Anthoscopus minutus (assembly GCA_013399455.1). Taxonomy (NCBI): domain Eukaryota; kingdom Metazoa; phylum Chordata; class Aves; order Passeriformes; family Paridae; genus Anthoscopus; species Anthoscopus minutus. The sequence goes on along the minus strand of VWYI01010123.1, from coordinate 256,488 downwards.
TTCTGCATTCAAAATTGGAAATCAGTTGCAAAACAGTAAGAGCAATTTGCTTATTAGGAATTTTTCCAATAGTAAAATTAGTGTCAAAATAAAATACCAGAGAAATTAGATGGTTTTCCACTAAGAAATTAAGAAAGTATAAATATCATCTGCTCAGAATGGGCTAAACCCAGCTGATCCCATATTCCAGTGCTGGTAGGAACCCCAAGGTCTCTTTACATGCTATGAACATCAGAGAAACTTCTGCCCACACATCACTCATTAAAATTAAATCTGTCCTTACAAGCCCTTTTACATAAAGTTTTTTGAGAAAAGTCATTGCATGCACAATAACCTAAATATGATGATGACATTTTTTTTAAATGATGAATTATTTTCCAAAACAGTCTGTGAGAAAGGAAGAAGCAATGTTTAAGTATTGCTTACAACAACTGTCTGAAACTGCAAAGTATCTTTCCTCGATACTTACCCCTCTGGGTACAAGTACTTGTGGTGATACTTGTAATCCTCAGATAGAGGGTTCAATTGCCATAGTCACTGACTTCCACGGTTAGGAAAACACCATTAAAATTTGCTTACAATTTATGAGTTTCTGTAGATGGTTACAAATCTAACCATATAAGAACATGAACACTGAAACTGCAGGAAGAGCTCCTTCCCCTTCAGCAGAGGGGAGAAATCCTTGTCAGCTATAGATGACAATTCCTGACAAATGGGATTATGGCCTTCAAGGTAGATTTGTCAGCAAACAAAAAGTTCTGCATGAGCAAGACTCACTGACTGGAGTAAAGCTGTCCTCATAGTGTTTTAGCTACATCAATAGCTTAAAAACATTGTACCTAGTACATTTATCATCATTGCCTGAAGGAGCATGAGGCTTAGCATGTCATAGAGAAACTACAGGAGGGAAAATAAAAGAAAAATAAGGTCCTATCTTGAGGCTTTTCTTCCTTTCCTATTTCTATCTGAAATTTCCCATGTATGAAATCAAATTACAAGCATGTAATTTTGTAAGTTTACAAATCCTTAAGGCATAAACAGAAAACCAATAGGATTAGAATTTAATATGTTGACATTTGAATTCCAGGCTATAGTGCCTTGTGCTAGATGTCCAACCTATTTACATGGTTAGCTCTTTGAGGGAGCAAGTTTAATCAGTTTTAACTCATATGTGCTTCAAAACACTGCTAACAACAAGCAAAATTTACCTCACAATTTTCAAGTTTGGGGAAATGAAAGTCAGTAAAATTGGAATTCAAGAAAATATCTATGAATAGATATCTTAAAAGAAATAATTTAATCAAAATGGCCTCTTGTCTTTGATACAGTACTAATCATCTATTTCAGTGGGTTTCTCTTTGGTGTTATTCCTCCATTAATGATATACAATTGCTAGATAAAACTAGGATATTAAAAGTTAAAATCCAAACTATTAATACCCTAAATTGTGTCTTTTAAGAAAAAAATAGAAACAAGTCCTAAATTCAAACACTGATCTTTTCAAATGTGAGTATTTTTAAGATCCAGCTAAGTCAGTATTTCTGAATATTTATTTTTGTTTCCAATAGGACTACACTTACTAATAAAGGTGTTGCAAGTAAGATGACTCATCCACACAGAAAACAGCAAAAAGGCAGGGAAAAGAAAAAAAAAGGAGAGTCTCTCAATAAGTGACACAGAGCTTTAGTGTCACAGGACCGTAGTTTAAAGAGATTAGAAAACAACTCAGTACTATAGCACTCATATCCCTGCATCTCGATTGCCTCCAAGTAAGAATGCACCTAACACCATCATTCCATACAGACCTTTCCTTCTCTCATTTACAAATCTGGCATCCTTGCCAGATGATTTCTTTTGAGGTTAACATTTCCTGGAGCACTTACATCTTTCACTCATTTTAATTCTGCATCTTTGTGAATAGTGCTGGGCCAGCAACATGTTGAACACAAACACTTGGTTTCAAACAGGTTTCAAAGAATGCTTTCATGCTACCGGTAATAAAGTCCTAGGCTGCCATGGGACACAGGTATTTAACAGTCCGGAGATAGTGCAAATCCATGACAGAATAATGATGAAAATCAAGAGTCTCTAGAGGTGCATCTTATAACCAGTATTTTACAACACTTTGGAAAATACAGGGGTATTGGCAAGCTGTAGTTTTGACCACTGGGTAAATAATTCTTTTAAAAACTTGTTAAATATTTGCTCTTTTATCTTGTTTGTTTAAGCATCAGAGCAAAAGATTTCAAGGACCTTTGATGTGGTCTCTGCTTTTAGAATAATAAAAACTAATTTCTGCTATTTCTTTCAACTCCTGGCAAAAATTATATTCTGAGTAGTTTCATCACCAATAGCTTTATCAATAAGTCTGCCTTGCCTTATATTTGTTTTAACATGGCAGCCTTTCTCTTCAATTTGCTTATTGGCTAGCCAATCCCTAAAACAGAATCAACAATGCCCAGAATTTAAAAATTAGAATGCTTTTGACAACCACTCCATGACCTCAGATTCCATGACAACATAAATATGTGTGGATAGGTACAATCTCAACACTGCTGTCAGTCCAAACTCTCTTGAGAGAGCTTAATCCCAGCTCACTTTTCACAAATTAATGGATTTCCCCAACATATTAAATGGTTTGATGTCAAGAAATTACATCATCTAAGCTTACAATGCCTTTAAGCATTTCTTCTAAATAAAGCTTTAAAGCAAAATTTACATCCATTAAATACATGTAAAAGGTTGGTTGCCTGCACACTTCTAGAGAAGTCACATATACTAGCCCAGCCCACTAGGAGGAACTTTTGCCCTCCAGCTCCAAAGCTGTTCATCATTTCCTCTGACTTCATCAGCTGAACACAACTCGTGCTTTACAACTGGAGAGGCCAAGTGGAGACACAAAGGGAACAACCTGGGCTGAACACGTCATCTGTTCTCCCCCTTGCACAATGTAAAACACATTATTTGCATTAGCTCTCTTATCCCTTTGTGTGCAGCAAAACCAGTCCCACATTTCCAAGGACCATTTCCTCCACTCCCTAGTTTGATGCTGTTACTGGATCTTGATCTTATCAAGTGCATGAAAACCAGTTTGATACACAGTTTATTATTCTAGCAATGGGATCTGTATTTCCTCCAAACTAGAAGCTATTTCAGTACTGTATTTTATTTCAATACTATTTTCAGCTCTTCAGTTTTTCACAGCCATGGTTATCAAGAAGCTCAGTATCATGTCTTTGAAACTGTTATCACTTACAAAACACACAAAGTCATAGATATGGCAAGCTGGGATATAAACGAATCCAACAGCAGAGCTATTGCAAACATGCATTATACTTCAATTAATTTTAATTGTATTTCAGTCCTTAAAAAGCAGGAAAATGCCTCTATGCTTGTCATCTGGTATCTTAATATTAGATATCTAGTATGGAAATGTTAGGACAGCTGAAGTAGATATTCAAAGGGTATTTCTTTGATAGCATGCAGCTCTTTTCCATATGTGAATTTAATGCTGTTTTCATTCATGTGTTGTTTTAGTAGATCATTTCTCTTCAGTCAGCAACAGCTTTATGGCACTACTGCATGGCTGAACCAAGTATTTTATTTCTTTACACAGCACTTTAAAAATACAGAAATAGTTTTATCATTATGTTTTATTATTTTGGAATTGTAATTTGCTAATAGATTGCTAGAGGTTTAACAAAAAATCACGTCACCTTTACTCTGCTTTGTACTCAGGCAACCAACCCACTTGTCATTCATTGAATAATGCTCCCAGTATAAAAATAAAACAAGTATCTATCCAAACTGATCCAACTGCCTCTAACAACTATATCCACATGGCTAAGAGAGTGAAAAAAACCCTAAAACTCGAACACTCAAACAAGCTCTAATTTACAACTGAGTTTGAAAAAAATCACAGCATTGAACCTTCTGAAGGAAAGTTGTATACCTAACCCTGTATTTGGGCACTTCACACCTGAACTCGTCTATACTAACTTTAAGAAAACTTCATCACAATCAGCTCTGAAGATGAATCATGATTATTGAATGTAAGATGTTATAGGAGCCCTGAGTCACTCATACACATGCAAACTACATCTTCCAATATTAAGAACACAGTTGCGTGATTTAAACTCATTCTTCCCAAAGGACAACAATACATACAAGAAAATGGACATCAAATTCTTAACTCTGGCATCTTAGTCTACTTCAGTCCTCTTTGCTGATGCAGCAAAGACAGTGAGAAGAATAAGAACTGCCTCATAGCAAAAGCAAAGCAGTTAAATTATCACAGAGAAATACATTTTACTATTGTCATTGTTCTTTTATGTTCTGGAGATTGCCCACCATTATCTTTCTTACATTTGCTTAACTTATGATGCTCTGATCTATTTGGTAGGGACACAGCATTTTCTTAAGAGAAGCAAGATTCTTTCTCCCCAAACTGCAACTTTTATCCATATTCACACTGAAGAATAAAGGAGGAGCGATATTCTCTATTCTACAATAAGTAAAACTTCTGATAGCTGCAGAAAATCAAGATTCAAAGTAACATGATTGTCAGGGAACTATCTAAGATTCTTGACAGGATGTCAATCTAGTTTGTAAATTTTCTGAAAGACTATCACCAGATTAGTACCGATTTAATTTTAAAAAAACTAAAGTTCTCAAAATACTGCTTATGTGTTTGGGCAATCTGCAGAAAGCACCTCTGAGCAGTCTTTTTTGCTGCACACGGAGAATGTCACATCTGTCGTTGTATGCTATGACAGTTTTTATTTTAGCAGTACAGAACAACTGCATTTAGGTTGCTCAGTACAATTCAGGAATTCCCCATCCTTCAATTTTGTGTCAAATTCAACACTCAAAGACAAATACATCTGTATTTCAGTAAGACATGGGATCCTCCCCTTTCTGCATTGAGCCCTTTAAGTGCCTTAACTATATTTCAACTCAAGAAATTGCACATACATCTATACTTCAGGAGGAAAAAAATCCTTAGAGAGTCATAACTAAGCTTCATTTTTTATCAGGGAATAAACTTTATGGAATATGCTAGTATTGGCATAAAAAATACTGTAATTTACTGGTATTGACAGTATTCCAGATGCCCAAGCAACCTCCCATATCTAAAACATTCCCTTTCAACTTTTAAAACCAAAATGAAAACGTGGTATAAATCAATCTGACATAAGGACTAATTATGGGAGCCCAACTAGGAAGTGTTTTGGAATACAACTAGTTTTAAAAGCCATTTACAGTTAAAATGTTACTAAATAATTGCTTTATATAAATGACACTTGGTATGGAAACCTAAACAAATCGTAACAGCTTGCTTCTCCTTGCCATTATTCTTAGGTGAATTTATTATAAGTTACTAGAAGACACGCAAAGTGCATGCCAGATGAGAACTCTGTATTTATAGCACACTAAGTCAGTCAGCAAACAGAATCTACTAAAAATATCCCCGATGGTATGCAGCACACCCACCCTTCGGGGACTGTGCACAGGCTGTGGTGGTCTGGTTTTGAGACAGAGTAGACTAGCAAGAAAACACTCAGCTAGGTCAGTTCCTGAGGAAGACAATTGAGAGTGATAGAGTCAAATCCCACTCAACACTTGGTATTCTGCTTGGCAAGCAGTCAGACATCTCGAGCCCTACGAGATTTTGTTGCGAGCTTCCTGATCTCTCCAGGTCAATACTATTCAATTTCCATGCAGAAAATAGAAGCATGTCCTGAGTGAAAGGGAGAACTGGCCTCAATCGTTCTCTGGCTTACCCTCCCACTCTTGTAAGCACCAGGAATTTGAAGCCTACCAACAAACAGAGGTCAAAGACCCCTGGATGTACACGGAGATATCCTCATGAAAGTCACAATGACCATTTACAAAGGAAAGGTGGCCTAGGGAAGACAGGCACTTGTTTAGGGAATATCTATCCAGATAGCAGACAACAAAAACCAGTCTCCTAGATGCTTAAGGTATGCAGTTCTGATTTTACTCGGTAGTTGTGGTTTTATACAAATTGTTTTCTTTTGATTGGAAAGATGCATGTCTTTAAAGATGATCCAAAATATAGAAACTCAAAGCACTCAAGGATTTCTTACTTTCTTTTCATGGGTTAAACATCTGCAAGAACAGCATGCTCCATTACCACAGAAAATGAACACAATCTGTCCAAATGACCGTACACTTCTCCTGAAACTAATTAAGCCATTAATGGGCAGTAGACACATTGCAGAAAAATCTTGAAAATAACATAAAATTGGTTGCATGCAAATAGCAAGGAAAACCTACCCCAAAATTTTCACAACATTATTCAAAACTTAAAAGTTTTCTATGAGGCTAAGAGAGCAGTTCAAGAACGTTTGCATGATGAAGTTTTCCATGAACAGCTGGCAAGAACAGGGGAGGAGAACTTACCCAAAAATATGTATAGGCAATGTGTTTTAAAAATAGTTTTGAATTTCTAACAGTGACAAAAGGCTTTCTCTATGAGACAAAGAAATTACTTGGGAGATTGTTGAAGACTAGTCTGCAGTATGACAGACCATGGGGAGAGACACTGTCAGAATAGCAGGGTTGCATAGGTATTCAGAAGACATTAAATAAGATGAAGGCCTTTGTTTGAACTGGCACTGCAAAGGTTCAGTCAGGTATTATCACAACCTTGATAGCCAAAAGAAATATTTATATATGCCATTACAATTAGGCTGTTTCCTTTTCTGCAGACAGTTAACTATTTATATTTCTCCTGCAAATACAGTGCTGCCATTTTTTATTCTTTGGCTTCTCCTAAACCCTTTTGTTTACCAAGCAAGAAGAGGGGAACAAAAAAAAAAAAAAGCAGCCCTTCTAAAAAAAAGAAGCCTTTCAAAGATCCCCTATCACTCACCTCAGTCTTTACTTCACTGCCCAAAGCTACTCATCATCGCACAGACTGGTCTCCAACTGAAGGAAATGAAAGATGACTCCCAGGGACTTCATGAGCACCACCAGAAGACTCAAACTGTCCCTTCTTTTAGCTCACTTTGTCCAAACACTTAACATTTGAGATTGAAAGCACTCTCTTGACTGGAGCAGGTGGCTGGTGGTGTTGGACTTTTTGCTACTTTTTCTTGTCCCTGACTCAGGAGGGTTTACACCTTTGCAGCCAAACCACAAACTGTGTATTGCCCACTGAGTGTATGCAGGAAAGGACAAGACAAACTAAATACTGGAACAGTGAGACTCTGCAAAAGGACTGAATTCCTCAAACTCATCAGTCAGAACAGACTTTCTGAAGCTCATTATTAATAGACTTATCCTTGGACTGTTCCCGTAGCACAATGGATTTTTCAATCTGTGTTTTGGTAAAGGGGATGCTAATGTTAATTGGATGCTAATGTTTGTAATTAGAAAATCCTCCATATCTTCAGAGACTGCAAAAGTGACTCTTCTCTCTCACTCTGGAGTCAATTCATTGATATAACTGAACATATCTATCCCCTGCCCCCACCATCCCAACAGTCCTGCTGCAAGGCACGCTTCCCAACCTTTCTCCGAATTCAAGGAGCAAAGACCTCAGAGTGCCCCTTTGACTGGCAAAAGGAGAGCAGCATAAAGCCTGAAGCATTTCAGAGTATCAAAGTTTTTCAAAGCAATAGTGCTTGTGTCATACTGGAAGAGAAGGGCAAGGAAGTGATCAAAAGACAGTTGAACCTCAAAAATATATCCAAATTAATCATATAACTAAACAGACCTGATGGGAAACAAGATTCAGTCTTCTAAGCAGTCTGAGAGACAACTAGAAAACTCTTCTGAGAATTCACATCATTCTGGTACTGTTATCTGCTTCCCACAATCTAACTAGGAATTTAGGTTCCTGAATTCAGGAACCTGAGGCTTTCATATACTTTCTTTTACAGAATGAAGAACTCATTCATTACTTCTACTATTATCACAAACAGATGTTACTATAATATACCTACCTACAAGGTTCTACCCATACTGTGTTATGGACATTCAGTAGCTGGTAATAAACCCTGCACTGTAAAGTACTTCATAAAAAAGGTCTGATCATTATTTGGCTTACAAAGAACATAACAAACTTCCTTCTCCTAATAAAGTTGAATAGATGCAACTTAATCTCCAAATCATTACTCCCAATCTTGACATGAAGGCTGTTAACAGTGGTATCTGACACCACTATATATTTAAAAATGTATTTATAGAAACATCATATAAAATTGTATATGACCATGTACAACACAAACTGAGATTTTGTATACCTGTACAGTCTCTGCTCAGTCATCTTGAAAGAACTGATGTGAAAATTTTAAAAACTCAGTGTTTCAGTTTCTGCTATCTTCAGCTGAATTTTAATATATTACTCCCTAAGAGACTCATAATGACAAAACAAAACAAGAAAGAGTTTAAAGGCATTGTTGTCTTATAACACTCTCAAATTTGAACACCAGAAGGATACTTATACTAGGTGTTTTTGCCAAGGATTCTCCCAGTTATGACCACCCAGAAACAGGAACATAAACATGAAGAAGGATCTGAGGAGCTGTCAACACTTTAAGTGGTGGAAGTAACACATCAGCAGTTACCCAACGCAAAGACAATCCCAAAAGTCCATTTTTAGCTGAACCAATTGCATCACTGACACAAACAAGCTATATTGTAACTACAGTGGTAGTTTTGCTGCAGTGCCGATGAGTATGTAATCTGTAAAAACAAAGTGGGAAAAACTAATGTGAATCTGGCCCCATGGTCCTCAGGGCCAACTCTTCTACACATAACAGAAGGTAAGAATGTTTACTTTGGGGCTGGAGGAGAGAGGAAGTCCCATTCACTGAGGAACAGAGAAGGGAAACTACTGGTCAAAATTCCCGATAAGTGTTATCACCTGAAAGGAAGCTGGAACTTGGCACTGTGTTGTAAGAAAGTTCTTGAGTGTCACACACACAGGTTTGGCCTCTCTGGGAGTGCCATAAGATCTTATGGAATTTGGGTCTCACTCTACTTAACGCCCTAAGCCTACTTCAGGCATGCTCACAGCACAAAGTTAAACACACACACACATATATATATATTTTTTTTTTTTTGTGAGACCAAGGCCCTGATTATTGAGTGAACTGAACTCCCCCTGAGATGAGACCAAGCTACACAGCAGTACTTACTCCACTGTATGATGCCCATAGAAGTGCCTTAGCCTGAGGTCAGATAGGAACACGAGACCTTCACAGTCAGGAAGGGCTGTTAGTACTACAGTTCCCAGGAAAGGAACATAGTAAATAACTGAACATACTTGCCAATACATTAACATAATTTTTATATTCTCATTCAAATGGTGTACTAACAAGCTTAGTATAGATTTAAGCATGTTACATCAGAGGGTTAATATTTATACATTACTTCAGCATGCAAAACAGCTCAGTAAAAGTGACAACAGAGTGTAATTCACTAATGGCAAATTAATTACAGTAATTTAACGAATGCAACACCCACGTGTCACTGACTGACAAAGCCAAGCAGTATGCCTAAAAACATAAATAGCTGGAGATTCAGTTCAACTTATAGAAGGTATTCTTGTTCTTCTTTTTTATTTTAATTTTCACAGAATTGCTTTGCTAATCCTCACAATTAATTTTGGCAGTTTTCAGGATAAAAAGAAGTAATTCAGCTAATTTGAAAGTTACAAAACAAGGGAGGGGACTTCAAGTATGCTCAAGATACATAAGATAAATGCCAGATACCACACCTAGACAAGCTTGAGCTAGTTACCATCAGGACAAAAACAATCCTTCAAGTAATTTTTCAGAATGCTGATGCTATTAATGGATGGTCTCCAGCTGAGCTACTTTTTCCAATCATGTAGTTATTACAAGGAATCAAGAAAACACAAAGCATGCAACTAGAAAAGGACGACAACACTGAGCGCAACTAGAAAAGGACGACAACACTGAGCGCGATGTGGAGTAATGCAGCATCAACATCACAAAATATTTAAATTGGAAGAAAGAATAATGCTTCAAGTGAGGCCTTCTTCACAGGTGTTAATGATTAAGCAGTTATTCACCCCACTAAGACACACTGTCCTTATGTGGTCACAAGCATGAATCTATTTGCTTCTTCACTAAAAATCTTACTTGAAACTTGCCAGTTATACTCCTAACATATGGCAGTCCTAACTTATCAGTGAGCAGATGAAGACAGTGTACCCCTCCTGGCACTTCTCCACCGGGAAAAGCAACAAGCTTTGCATCACTCCAAGCACAAAATACAGTGTAGTACAGCAGTTAAACATTTATTACATGCTATAGAAAACCAAGATCAAATTCAGAGTTATTCTGAAGAGAACTTCCTGCATCTGAATACAGCTTCCTAGATTATCAATCCTCATCACTTCATCTACATTTAATCCCCTCCCTCCTGGAACCATGGCGAGTTGCAGTACAACATCTAAGCACAGAGGGGGAAAAAAGTTTCACCTTTGAGCAACCACTGGATACACATTCTAATGATTCCCTTGTGCTTAGCACAAGCTGTACAACACTCCACGATAGTGCATCCTTTCATCACTAGATGAAACACATGCACCTTCTTCCCCCTGAAGGTACTCTGATGGTGTAATGAGTATCCTTGCAACAAAGCACTCCTGTCAAGCAGGTACTATGAGTATAGTTATGTTTTCTTTCTTAGAGGAAAATATTATTTTATTACAATAGAGTTCGACAGCTTTCTGTCAATGTTGTAGGAGAAAGCAGTTTTAGACATAGGAAGTAACAACTATGCTGTCTTAAGGTCACCACGCCAGAGGCGGCAGGCCATGTGACAGAAACCTCTCATACCCTGTGAGGGTCAGGCTGCAGACAGCTCGGCTTTGGCTAAAAACTGGGTGAATTACAGAAAACAAGAAAGCCAACCTGCTACAAATAGTATTCACAAACAGAAGAGAGAAACATATACATTTTACACTAGCCTCTTCTTCTCCCCCCCCCCAGAAAATCTTTGGGGTATTAAGTTTATATAGGTATATATTTTTTTATTTATAAATATTTATGTATGTATTAAAAATATCAGTTGAAAAATTAATCCATTACAAAATAAAACTTGCACATTGTTTGACCTATATGAAGAGCCTTTAGAATGTGCAGTACTTAAAGGAGTCAGCAACTTTGAACGCAGCTGGCAACTGACAAGTTGATTTTCAATTTCAAGGTAAAAATACAGGCAGTAAAATACTCGTCCTATACAGCCCAATTAATCTCGGCAGCTGAAGTCAGACAAAAAAACCTACAACGTGCTGCACGTTTACTGTGCTTCAAAAAGAGCCTCCGCTTCCTGGTTATTTTAGAGTTTAGCCGAGTGTTCCTCCTGCCTCAAGAGCATATGTGCCCATCCTCAAGGCTACAGGGTACCGGTGCTGCAAGCCTGTACTCCAGCGGCAGGGACAGCTATCCGGCTCTGCTCAGATCTTAGCGGGTGCATTAACATAGAAACTTCTATTTTTCTGTAGGACTTTCTGAACAGAGGACCCGAGAACTTAGAAAGAGGAACAAGCATCAGCCACACATTAATCAGTGCCTAAAGAGGAGTTTGGTCCGATTTTAGAATAAACGGCGGAGATACATGATCCAATTAAATTCTAATTATGTAAGTAACAGGCAAGAGTATTTACACAGGCACTGATTACAGCTATTAGAGTCTAAAGTCGCCGGCCGGAGAGACTCCGCTTCCTCCCCGCCGCCGGGCTCGGTTCATTTTTAACCTCCCCTTTCACAGTTCTCCTTACAGACAATAGGAGACGCCGGCCCGAGAGCCCGGTCTCCAAACCCGGACGGCAGCCTGGAGGAGCCGCAGCTCGCCCCGGAGTGATGATTCATTACCCGTCCCCCCTCATAACTGGGGAAAGACCCCCCCTACGCCCCATCCCACCGCCCCCGGCCCCGCAGCGCCCTGAGAG
>VWYI01010123.1:223755-243408 GCA_013399455.1 Anthoscopus minutus | reverse complement strand
CGTGGGCTCCGGCCGCGTTCGCCTCGGGAGAGATCCCGCGACGGAGCCGCCGCCGGGACGCGCACACGCGCACGAGGGGAGCTCGCTGTCCGCTCGCCCGCAGGCGCGTCCCGCGGGCAGCGCGCCCGCCGGGGCAGCAGCGAAGAGCGAGATCGCCGCTGGCAGAGGGCGAGCGGCCGTGCTCGGGACGGCCGGCGGCGGCTTCTGTGTCCGCGCTCCGTTCGAGCCCCGGCAGGTGAAGCAGAGGGGCGGCTCGGCGGGGCGGGCAGAGCCAGCGTGGCGGAGCGGCCGTCTCCTCCTGGGCCCTCCTGCCGCACCGCTGCTCGGGTCTCTGCCAGTGCAGCCCCAACAAACACATGGATGCCCGACGGCCCCGCCTGGGGCCGCTCCCGGCCCGCCTGGGCCGCGGCTCGGCGGGGCAGTGGGGGTAAGGGCCGCTTGCCCCCCTTGGGAGCTCTCACAGGTCGGTGGCTCCCATCCCTGACGGCTTGTTGTGAGCTTCTGTTCTCCCAGAACCTGGACGTACCAGGAGACAGGTAGACATCCCGAGAAGCAGGACAAGAAGGACGAAAATCTCTGACATCTTTGGTTCACAGGTGATACAGGAAAATCCTGTATACCTCAGTCTCTCACTCAAAGTCACATTTTTATACATGAGGATTAACTAAGCTGAAAATTGTATCTCAGTGAATAATACTCATGTGGATAGCAGGCTCAGTTTGCTCATAACAAAACATTAAAAGACATAAAACTGTTTTGTGCCTTGTTTGATACCAGGTGTCACATACACTGAATTAATACAAACATGATTCCTACAGTCGGTCATCTGAGGAAAATTGCTTGTTTTTATGGATTATTGTCTGCTCTAAAATAGACTGTCACCATGAAACAGTGCTTCAGGACTCTTCATACTGTCTCAGTAGGGATTCCAGCTACATTTCTAGCTATGTCACAATATCCAAGTATCACAATATCCATAGTATCCAAGCTATGTTATTAATACCATAAAACTGATCCAAACCATAATTATTATGGAACATGACTTTTACACTTGTGGCATCTTTGATGCTCCTTCTCAGATGTGAAAGGCCTCCTGTTCCCCCTCCATTTGCCATGTCTCTTACAATGGCATGTGGCATCACATTCTGGCATCACTGCAGCTCACAGCTGGATCTGCAAGAAGAGGTTCCATCACTGGGGGGGGTGGCACAGGAGGTTGCTACCCCTAGCTCTTCAATCCAACACCCCTTTTCTGGATAGCTGAGACACTCTGTGAATACTCTGAACCCCATTTAGAGAATGCTGGTGTAAACTGTTTGCCCATTTCAGTGAGAGGCAGTGATTCCACAGCTGTCTCATGAAGAGTCTTTTGTATGCTGGGTGTTGGGCAGACAGCTGGGGTCGATAATCTGCCGTCCCAAGCTATGTCATCCCCACTTGTGAATTATAAGCTGCAGTCTCTGCTAGCAGTGGCAGATACTCCAGAGTAGATCAATCATGAGCACTTTCTAGTTCAATTCCCTGCAGAAAGAAAATCAGTGTGGATATGCTGTCTGCTCTGCCACTGGTTACTTTTTAAATCCTTGTCCAGCTTCAGCCAAATCTCTCAGAGACATTAACAGTATAGAAAATGAGTGGTTATGTAGAAGATAGAGATTCTAATGTTCCCACAGAAAGGAAAGCTACCATAGGAATTCCTATCCTGCTAGATTCCAGGAATCTGCTTGGGCAAAGGATGTTGCAAACATGACTCATAATTTCTGCTGCTAACAAAATGCCTGTGGCATGTTGAGCCCTATTGGAACAGGGTTAGAGGGAGCATGCTCAGAGTTTTATGGAGTTTTTAAAATTTCCACTACTGGGTGTTAATAGAGCTGTTCAGCTGCTAGAATAAACAGCATTTTGAAAGCAATACATTGCTACACAGTATCACAGCACTTTCTGTATTTTTTTTACAGTGGATTTAAGAATTGAGCAGGTATTAAATACAAATCATATTTGACTAGTAATATTTTATTCAATTTAGAGTTAAATAAAGCCTGTGGTGAAAAAAAGGTCCTACAAAAATGCCATCCAGTTACTCGGTCTTAAGTCAGAAAGTTACATTTAACAGCATAGGATATGTCACAGAAAAGAAATCACAACAGGACAGTTTGCATTCCCTTCTCAGAGAGCATGACTGCTCCCAGTGCAATGTGATTTTTCTGTTTTTCTTTTTTTTTTTGGTAGGCTTCAGCTTTTGTTTTGCATCTAGGAAATATTTGCAGCTCTCTCACTATTAAGTGTGAGTCTAAATAAGACACATCTCTCAAATAACACCCACATCTTCAGAAAAAGCATGCCATGCCTCTGAGCCATCTTTCTCCCCTCAATTCTTCCTGGACTCTATGAAAAATGAATATTGGCTTGATATGAAAATTTGCTTTATATAAGCAATAGTACAGTTAAGTTTTCAAGCTAACATTTCTTCTAACAAATGTCTATTAGCTGTATAGTCTTGTAGAGGCAAGTACCTGGCACTGTAACCCCCACCCATTTGCCCATAACTACACTCCAGAAGTAGCTTGCATAGAAACTTCATAAGTTAGAAAAGAAAGTCACTAGTGATGAGAGGAAGCATTGCAGAGAGAAAGTAGAATATCTTGCTGCTGACAATTCTTCTACAGATTTCAAGAACTCAGTGGAAAAGCAGATAGTTATATAAAAATTAACTGCTATAGGCCTATATGAGTAAATGCTGCTTTTATTCCTGTAGAAACATATCTAGGGAATCATCATCATACTTAAATAAGCACTACTCGTTCCTTGTCCAGCATAGTGGGAAAAAACTGGTTTAGACAGGCAAATATACTCACTGTTCTTTGTTATAAGCTGCATACCTCCAGTTCTTGTTACACCACCTTGTCTATCAGCAAGTGAAAATAATGAACTTGATTCTTGACTAGTTTCCTTGAACATGCCAGGTGACAGGTGTGCCCTAAGCATACAAAATTAGGTGTAAACTCATAATATTGCACGTTTTGGAATATATGTGCTGATAAATGGAACAGGGGCCTTCATTTTACTTGACAATGAGCTATGCAGACAGATAATTTCTCCTCTCCCCCCCACCCCCCTTCTTTGATGGCGTTTAATGGGACTGAAACAAGGATTTAAGCAAGGTTCCATTACTGACAGAAGCATCTGACCCTGAATTAACAAAGCCAGACAGAGTTTCATTCTGTTCAGAACTGACCAGACAGTCTTTTCTAAAGAAGAAAGATATTTAAAGTAATGGCATACCTTCATAACATACAGCCTGATTTTGTAATAACTAGTGTGGGCTTCTAAAACCTTCTAGAAAGGTTTAGCCAGCTAGATTTTCTGAGCAGGTACCAGGCTAGGAGTGCACATTGTGATTGGAAGAGGTCAGTGCAGTTTTTACGTTACTGTGTATTTCATCTGTTTGAAAGAAATAGCTCTGCACACCACTTCTGCACAGATAACTGAAAACAGACTTCTGATGTGTTCAGCTGCTCTTAGGGAATGCAAAACAGAACTGTTTTATCCCCCTGAAATAAGATGTGTAAAATGCACATGCCTTACATCTGTAGCTAGAATAAACCATCCAGCAGATGAGGCTGTTTTATGATCACATCTGTACACTGAAGGAAATAGGTCCCATATAATCCCTCTTAGTGCGACTCCAAACAATACTTAAAACTACTGTAGGAATCCCTTTAGACAGATTTTGGTGTCAGTGATGCTCCAGCTGGTGTCTGGTGTTCTTATAGATGCAGGAGACCCCATTATCCAGATTTAGATTTTTATTTGCATTGAACAACTCCTTACACATATTGATGTTAATCATATGAAGATTTAGGCATTGGCATATGAAAAACAATTCTGCAACATGTTGAGATCAATCTTCATGGAATAAAAAAGCAAGCTGCTTGTCAGACTCAAGGTTTGGTTTCTAAAATTGTTTTGGAAACGTGTGGTGGTGCTCACAAGGGTAAGGAAGTTCACCTTTGCTTTATAAAAAGTCTGTTTAAAGCCTTCTCTCTTTTGTTTGAAATTTATGCTTTTCTGAAGTTTCTATCACACTGCAAACATAATGTATTTTGTACTCTAGAGTTGCCTGTAGAGAAAACTAACGTTCACAAAAAAGATAACTTAATCTTGAAAATAAACTGACATTTTGACTGGCCTTATTGATTGACCATTTTATACAGGAAGAAATAACTTGGAAATAACATAGCTGATGAAATGGCAACTTATGCCGTGCACTTCGTTACCACATGCTATAAAGTAGTACTTTAAGAAATATACTTCAGTCCAAGATTTCTCATAGGAAAGGATATTCACTCTAACAATTTCTATGCTATCCCACACTCACAGTTGTATTATCACATATTATCACTGAGTACCTATGTAGGTAACCAGAGGCAAAACCAAATGCTATTCATATGAATTTGCCTTTTTGGTACATGATCAGGCCAGTACTGTTACTGGTTCTCCCATAAACTGTATTAGTCTTGTTGGTGGGGGTCTTTTTGTTATCAGCTTTGCATTAATCACTTCTGCCCCTCAACCCTCATTTTTATTACATACTTAAGAAACAAGAGAAGATAAATAGTTGCTCACACTTTGCCCATTTCTACAATGGAGGCATTTGCACCATTCCATTAAGGAAGTGACATCAATGCATGTTTATCTGGGCAAGGCATGATACACACATCTGTGGGTATGTGAGTCCAGGGCATACAAGCTGACATATAAAGGTGCAATCCAGCTTGTTTTTCTGTTTCTGTGACTTCCAAGAGGGGCTAGAGGACAAACTAGCAGATGGGAAGCATGTTTACTCTCTCTTGTTTTCAGATCTCATGTATCAGTAGCCAGCACTGCCAGGTGAGCATGGATTTGGGAGTCAGGGGAAGGTGATTGATCACCTTAAACTCCCTTTATTGGGCGGGGGGGAAGTAATGGTAGTCTTTCGAGGTATATCCCTGAATTACACTAATTTGTTTTTCAATGCAGGGTGGGACCACAAAACCCTTCTGAACCTAAAGAGGAAGCTGGCTTAACAAGAGAGCTTTATCTAGAACAGTTCATGCTAGTTAATAATAAGGCAGACACTTCAAGCCGTGACACAGTGAGAATTGCACAGGTAAATCAGTCTTCAGAAGCTGATTGCAGGCAAAGTTCTTTTACAGGATATATCTTTCATTATTGATACTAATTCTGTGAGTGCCAGACATCTATAGAAAGAGGTAAGTAAATGGAAAACAGTACTACAGAATAAAAACAGCAAAAAATGTAGGAATGGGAGCAGGTGGTAGAGCCATGTGACATTAGATTTGCCAAGTGCAATCTGTAATTCTCTCAGCTTCTCTGTTATCTATCAAATATTTCCTTAACTTCTCAGAGCCCAGAAGAAAAAATGCCTTTGTCCTTATTTTTGCACAACATTTGCTAATATTTTCTATGAATTCTTAATTAATATTCTACAGCCCCCTTCATGCAGTCTACTACTGATAAGCCTAATAATGAGAAACAAAAACACATAGGAATGTTAAGCACAGCTGCTTGGGAAGCCACATGTGTCACAGTGACTTTGTGCAGCAGGAGTCGAAGGGACAGTAACAACCATAAAGTATAATAAAAGCGAGGTATCCTAATATATATATATCAGGATAATACTTTATTAGCTAATGCATAGTGAAGAATACAAAAACATGTAACTAGGTTTTTCTGAGTGCCTAGATCACAGCTACATTGGTACTGAGTTGGGAGGATGTCAGAGAGCTCCGTGCTCTCTGCCAGAAACGTTTTCTGCCTCGGCTTCTGTGCATCACGCCTGGTGTAAACCAAGCATGAGGGTGGTGTAAAAGGCTCCATCTGTTGTCTTGGCTCAGATCCACTCGACAGAAGCCAAAACCCATGAATGTAAGAGATGAGAAATCAGAATTGTGAACCCACTTCCTCATCTCTCTGCTTTGCCTTTCCCCAGTTTGTACTTCTACAGGAGCAAGAAGAGCTGTGTCTTGTTCTAGATTGCTGCTTGCAAAATGAGAGGAATCAGGGTTCATCCATTTTCCTCAGCTTTCCCATAACAACATAGGGAATGAGTGACTTAAATTTCTTAAAGAAGCAAAATGTTTTCCAAAGAGTGGTAAAAACCAGTCATTTCATCAGTTCAGAGAGCCAACATGCACTTCCTGGCTGGTTGTTCTGCCCCCAAGCTGGTTTCGGTTCAATATTCAGAAAATGCCAGGCAAACAGTAAATCAAGTGCAAGTTAGAACAGTCCTTGTAACTGCCTGGTGTAGCAAAATGCTTCAAGATGATCCAGTATCTTTCTAGGCAGAAGGAGTGCAAAGACTTCATCTTGTCAGTAGGTTCTTTTGAGATGAGTACTCTTAGTTGTAGGATTAACCATGCCCATGGACCCCCTGTGCAATGCCTCATTAGCACGGTCACAAAATATCAAGATAATTCAGAACCTTTCTTTTTTTCTTTATTGTTTTCTAAACAAAGCTTTTCCTCTGGACTCATGGTAACTCCTCTTTAACTCAGTCATTATATGATCACAATTTAGATAGGGTCCTTTTACAGCCATATTAATCCCAATCAAGGACAGAAAGCAGTTCTACACTTTCCATATGGAGCTTAAACAGCAAAAAAAGACCTGTTTTGTAGAAAGTGTATCATGAGGCTGGAGAGGCTTGGATTCATTCTGGATAGCAATTCTTCCTCTTGTTAAAGGAAACTTACAGAGCAATTTGGTATTCCGAGTCCACACTGACATCTAGTGCTGAAAAAATTGCACTAGCTAGTGAGGAAACAAAGAAGGGAAAAGGTGTTTGATTGGGAATGAAAAATCTAAAAATACAGATAAGTATCCCTCCTACTTTATGAAAATGCCTGGTGGTTTGTGGGTGTTTCCTGTGGGCAGGAGGTGCTCTGTCTCCATGAACTTGGGCGCAGAGGGAGCATCCCTTGGAGAAATGCATGGGATGCTGGGTCTGACAGACAATATAGCAAGCCCTGGCTGCTCCTGAAAACTGCTCTTGACTCATGAACAATCTTGAGTTGTGACTTTAAATTTCTTTTGTAGCCACTGCTACTGTAGGACTTGGTCCAGATCAGCATAATTAATAGAGAACTGCTGCCAATGGCCCAGTAATCTTGATGTTATGAACAAAGACTTCACAAGATTGAAATGTTCTTACCTTCCAATCTGAGAAGAGAATCTCCTGGTACTTTGGAAAGGTTCCCTCTCTAAGCTGTTTCTAGGGAAGAGGGTTTTTTTTTTATTTTGCCCAGTGGCTTTTAGTTCTTGATGTTCTCTTATTTCCCATTTCAATACAAAACATTTTCATTATTTTTACACACACACAAAAATTTGCACTTTGCAATATTTGACTGTGCCTTTAAGGGCAGTCAAAGATTGTAAACCAAAATGTTTGTGACTTTTTCATTGTAATTTCTACCTTCCATGGAGAAGTAAAAAGTAATAATAATGAATGTTTTTCAGTGTCTTAGCTGCCAACACAGTTCCTTCCCTGTCACCAGGGGAATGGTGAGATTAAAACCATGTGCTCTGTGTGCTTCAGAAGTGAAATATGCATGCCAATGTTGTATAAATCATCAAAGGAGACGAGCATAAGGACAGATCCAAAGCCACCAAGATCAGTGGACTTTTTTCCCCCCATTAAATCCCATGAGCTTTGGATCAGGTCCCAGCAGATGTCAGAGCTCTACTGACCCCACTGAGAACCTGTAGTCCAAATGCTGGTGTGCTGTTTGGCAAGCCACAGCTGTGAGGTTGGCAGATGTATCCTTCATGGAGAGAATCCTGGTGTTGATGAGCAGGATTTCACAGTGGGACCCAGCACAGGGGAGTTCTTGTTTCTCTGCATGGAAGCAAAGCAGGGCCTACCCTGCCAGTGGTTGCTGAGGGCATCCTCTTCTTCAGACACACACTGAGGCACACACCAGCAAGTTGCATCTCCTCGTACTGCCTGGGGAGCAGCTCTTTCCTCCTCCTCCTTCACAGCACAGCAAGCAGCAACTGCCAGGATTTAGCCCTTACTGTCTTGTGAGTGTTGAAAGCCTCAGAAGAAAATATGGCTTTTGTCCTGTACATAGTACCCTTCCTCCCTTTATAATCAGAATCAGCACAGGTGCTCAGACATAATTTCTTCTGTCATTTTTTGCAATTTTTTTTTTCTGGGAAATAATGATGGAGAAGTAAACATGTTGTCACATCTAGGCTGCATTTTTTGCCCCCATGTCTTGTAATCAACAATAGTATGCAGATTTTAGAAATGTTTTCAGACTTTTGTGTCTGGGCTGGACAGATTGGAATGTGCACGGAGGACTGGCAGACCCAATTAGACAATAAATAGTGTAAGTAGCTGTCAAAAAATAAGGCTAAAGCTGGAGAAAACATGTGGTATCTCTCACTAGATAAGCTAGAATGATTGGCATATTCAGTCAGAAACAGTAGTTTTCTGATTTAATGGGGGCTTAAGACAAATGGTCTTGCAGCTGAGACCATGCAAATCAGTCATTAAAATGTCAGGTTAGAGTCTGATGTCAGTTAAAATTCCATCAATATCAGTAGAATTGCACCAAATTTATCCATCCAAATTTATCCATCCAAATTTATAGGGTGCAAAAACTGACCCATAATTATTACAGGAGCAAAAGCATGCAAACCTGTTTCACATGTCTAGAATTTTATTGAAATAAAAAATAATAGAATAGTTAAGCAAATAATGTACAGTAGATTAGAGTGGAAAAGAAAAGAAAGGAAAAGAACAGGAACAGGTAAAGGAAAAGGAGATGAAAGGGACAATGGAAAGAGGAAAGAAAAAGGGATAGAGAACGCAGAAAATTTCCCTGAGGAAATTCAAAAACATGGGGAAAAAATCCAAATGTATATTAATAACATTGAATTAAATCACCTCAACTTTCCTGTCATCCTATCATGTTCATATTCATCCTTTCCCTTTCTGCTCTTGAGAAAACCCAAAGGAAACCCATGAAATCTGGTGGCAGTGATTTATTCAATAAGGTGCCACTATCATTTTAAAGTTTGCAGCGCATATTTGGTGCAGTGATTTAGCATCCAGTAAAAACACAGTCAGCTGACATTAGTTCCTAAGCCTTTTGGAACATTCCGAGTATGTGGAAATCAATGTTTTTTCAGTGTGGCACTAGGCAATAATAGATACATTCCCAACTAAGAGCACTGGCTTGCTTTATGCAGAGCATTATCTGTTTGAATTTCAAATATTTGGGGGGAGGCAGCGAGTTAGGTTGAACAGTAATAATTTGGTATTCGGTTCTTAACATTAAATCCCCCACTGGACCCTTTGCCTTCTGCTTAGTAGTGAGGTTCAGTACAGGGAACCCTCCTGTTCATAGAACAGTGTGAGCTGGGGCTACACCAGGTCAGAGAGCCAGCATGAGGCCTCCCAGTGACTCAGGAGTTCGACAAATCCCCAGTCTGGGGTGAAAGAATAACTTTTGTAAAGTAGTAGACTGGTTTTACAAACAATAGCTGCCCAGAAGACAGGAATGACAGAGTTTTGGCAGTGTGCACACCCATGCAGCAGCAGATCAAGCTGGGGTGGCTGACACAAGTACCAACCTTGTCTCATCATGCTGCCCTTATCTTAGAGGCTGGCATCCTTGCCTGGAGCTGACAGAAGGATACAGACAGCTTGACGTGTTAGAGTAAAGCAAAAAATATGTCAGTCAGGAACAGTGGCAGTTCAGGAGCAGCTGTGTGACCCATCAACAGCCTCCCCTGTGAGGCTGGGAGAAGGAGCGGGACAGCCCTGCTTTAATCCATTGCCATATCCAAGTTAATATCCTCGTACTTCAAAATTTGGCTATGAACAGCTTCTAACTCAAGCTGGCTGTCCTCAGCAACAAAGAAAAATGTAAATGCACAATGATAGTTATGCAGTGTGGTGTGTTAGACAGTGACAACTGAAGAAAAGAATGCTTTAGATAATGCACAAATACATAGTAAAACCCCTAGAACTGAGGAAGTTGAGGAGCTTTTTTTTTTTAGCTCCTTCATTATATTTGGAGTAATTCTCTTTGCCTTTATCTGAAAATGGTTCTTTCTAGAATCCTTTCAGACTTCATGTAAAATCATATTTGATGATCTGATCATTTGCTCTGTCTGACAGTATCACAGTGCAGGTTTCAACAGCTGTAACCCACCTCAACTGATGTGTCTCTACTAATAGCGTTCGAGCCAAGGCTTCGATTCAGGTCCCTATTTGCAGTGGAGGCTGAAGGACAAATGTTAATGCAATCCATTATTATGAAGAGCACTTTGCAAAGGGAAGAGAAAAGGTCAGACTGATATGGATGCTAAAAAATATTAAAAATATGTTGTTAAATCAAAAATTATTTACATGAAAGATATCTTCCCAGTGAAAGAAAACTGGAAGGACAGTATATTTTCCCAGAAGAAAACTGGAAGGACAGTATATTTTCCCAGAAGAAAAGGAGCAAAAGGAAACAGGGAACAATGCTTGAAGAGCAGCGGCGTAGGTCAGAAGAAAACTTATCCTTGTTTTTCAGCTATCTGGCTTAATTATTTGGGCAACTTATAAGTCAGTCTAGTCTCTAGCTGATTCCGTTCCTCCCTTTCTACTCCCTACCTCTTTATCATTGTGTCAGGATAAAACACATTGCAAATTGCAAGAAGCTCAAATAGTCAGTAAAAGCATGTTAATAAGCACAGAAGGTCAGTACATTTTGTACTATACCCTTATGATAAGAAGAGCTTTGGAAACACAGAACTTTTAGGGAACTCATGGTATCCAAGTTATACAAATGCCAGCCACAAAAAGCTCATGTCACTAATGGTGAGTCCCTAATGCCCACCTGCTAAGCAGAGCCATGAAGCAGAGCCACGAAGATATTTTCTGTAAAAATATCTTGTAAGTTCATATACAGCAGGATATCCCTGAAAAAATGAGTCAGAGAAATACATTGTCACATAGAGATTGTAGCAGCCTGAGAAGCCACTTGAATTTACCTGGTGATTTATAGATATGACCTGTACTAGAGGAAAATAGATAAATATTTTTTCTGATCAGCACCTGACATAAACCAAATGTATTTACTGTCAATGCTGCACAGTTGGTCACAAAATCCCAGAAATCAGATGGTACATAACCTACTATTTTTTGCTAATATTATTGTATGGTTCATATTAGGCCTTTCTCAGGTGAGAAATTAATTCTTATTAAAAAATCTTGTGGGCATCAAAACAGAAGTAATGAGACAAGAATTAACTCGGAGTCCAGAGGCGAGTGGGGTGGGGAGGTCTATATAGAACAGCTCTTTAATAAACAGTAGGCGAAAACTTATGAGAAAGGAGGAGGATGCCACGTGGAAACAGCTTTGCCTATTGCCTGAATAATTTTCCACCCCATTTTAGAGAGGTAGGGTGAAACATTGTCAAGGTCGATCTGTCCCACAGACAGGCAGTAAAGAATTTAGTCTGTCTCTTTATTAGTTTGCTAACTGAGCTGACTGCCAATTCAGACCACTGGTGGCAGTTTAATTATCATCCCTGTTGTTTTCATTATAAACTGTTCCTTGGTGGTTTATTATTTCAGTTTTTAAGGCCTTTCTTTGTGTGGTATGGTTACAGAGGTAGCAGAGCTAGATTGATTTAGAAACAGATTTAACCAGACTGGTGCTGAAATTGTGGTTAAACTAGCCTGACACACTTCTTCACCTCTTTCTGTAAAACACATGCTAAAAACCTGCCCTTATATTTACCAGAATTAAACATAACTGGAATTACATCAATAGTCTTTGCAGAAAAATCTCACTAATATGCCTCTCTGAGAGGCATATGATTAATCTGGAATCTCTTAATGAGACTACAGCCTGGCTCACATCCAAGGTGCAGGTCAATTGATCAACAATTGCAAGAAATCCTGAATTATATTCCAAATTTCATTTTTCCCAGAGCTCAGAAGACCTTTTCCCTATCCTCCTTTTCCAGTTCAGGGATATGTCAGTTTCCAGTTCTACTGGTTAATAAAGGTCTGAAAGCATAGCTGTTACTGAGAGGCTTACATGTGTTTCACACACCAGCAAATATGCCTGAAAAGTGAGAACCAGAAAGGGCATAAAGCAGCTATCTATAGACAGTATTGCCTTATGCTGGTTTTCAAAGAAACATGGTAGATTTTAAGGGGGTTTTTCCCCTCCATAAATCAAAGAGGCTATAGAAAGGGTGATTTGTTCCTCTTCTTCTCCACAGTATTTGCTTTTGAAGGCCTTCCAGAGTACTTGCTAAATAATAGTTTTATTTATTTATTTTGAAATTTTAAATAATAATAATAAACACTAAAGAAGTGTTTATTACCTACCTGTTCAGGTCTTTAGAGGGCAAGAATATATTATTTGGGAAGATGTAATTATATGGTTACTAATCCAGTGTGCTGTGTAGCTATTGGTCTAGGTAGACATTAAAAAATGCTTCCAGAAAATGTTTTGATAGTGGCAAGAAAAGAGTTGGAATTGATGAATCAGGTTTTCCCCGGCCAGATTGTTCAACTCTAGCCCTTCAGGATCTGTCTCCACTCTAGGTCTAATTCAAGTGAGCAGCAGACACAGCCAGAGCCTGTGCAGCCACGCTGCAGGGCTGCATTTGAGTGCCATCACCCATCTCCATCCTAGTGCGCCTTCCTGTGGGAGAGGAAGGCAGGAGAACAGAGGTGGAAGAAATGCACAAGCACTTAGGTTATCGATTGTGTTTGGTGTCAGAGCTGCTATGGATATATCCCACAGTTCTCAGCCTTATACTAATCCAAGCTGTTCTGTTGTTTGTTTCCAATGGATCTTGGGCCATAATTGGAAAACCCTCATTTTAAATGGTTTTCTTGCAAAATGGTGCTCCCCACGTTGCCACTGTGACTGCTGAAAGCAGAGGGATTTGGGGTTATAACCCAGCCTAGTGCAGTGCAGAGGAAACACTTGGATGAGCTGGTCTGTATTTGTTGTCACATTTGGGCATAGCATCCAGCTAGGGCCCTAAGTGAATCCTCAGGGATCACAGAATATGCTCAGATGGAAGGGACCCACAAGGATCATCAAGTCCAACTCCTGTCCCTACACAGGACACCCTAACAATCTCACTACATCCCTCAGAGCATTGTCCAAACACTCCTTGAGCTCTGGCCAGCTTGGGAACATGACCATTGCCCTGGAGATTCTGTTCCAGTGTCCAACTAAAAACCCTCTGGAGTAGTTGGGCCCTCAGTACTGACAGGATGTCCACAGAGACACTGACACCACTTCTCCTGGCAATACTAACTTAGCAACATCTGGCTGCAATGATCCTTTAGCTGTATGAGGGGTTTGACCCCAAAGGCATGTATGGCTCTTCCCACTCTGATCTGTTTTCTGCAAACTTGTAAGGGCAGTTGAAGAATCACAGGCTTTGCCTCAATATCTTCTTCCTCCTGAAAGCCCTGGTCCAGAAATGTTGGATTCAAACTGCCCAGGCAAGGAGCTTGCCAGTTTCTGGAGTATGGGCAGCTCTTTACTTAACTCCATTTGTGGCCTGACCTTCACTTTTTATTGCTTTCACTTTTTATTTCCTCCCAAACATGACGCTGACATTTATAACTTCAGAAGTGTAAGTAACTTCAGGAAATTTAGAGATTAACAGTCTTGATGGTGAAGTGTGTAACTTCCAGCAGAGAAAGAACATGTCCCAAATGCCCTGAGGAAATCAATCTCTTTCTTCCTTACAATTCCTCGTCTTGCATATGTGGCATCCCATCTCATGTTCATCCAGGACCATGTTTGCACCAGTCAATCCTTTTTTTCTATATGCTATTAATATTCACATATTCATAAAGCTACAGAATTAATATATTCATATAATATGAACTTTTCACAGTGTTTCTTGTATACTATTTTCACTAGGCACAAGGTCAGATTACATTTCACCAAAAGCACTTAAAAACCAGGTTTGGTTTTCAGTTCTTGAAACCACCAGTTACCCAGCATTTCCTCTCCTACCCAAAGCAGATTTTGATAATTGAGAGTCTTCTCGCTTCACACACACCTCCAAACATCATTTATGTTGGATGACTGGCCTTTGAGCCACACGTACACAGATGTCTCATCTTTTAACATTTAGCCTGAACGGGGGCAACAGACAAACGGGGGATCATTTCTCCTCCTCATCAGTCTTCTTGTCACGGCTTGCTGCCCTGATGATAGGTTACTACCAGATACGTCCACCATGCCCCAGGCAGTGCCCCTATCTCAAGAGAAATCTATGAACCATTTGCAGATCCAAAGCGAATCCATTTTATCGTCTATGGATATGCGTTATCCAGCCTACCCAGGGTGAATTTTAACTGGTGCATAAGCGCTGTGTAATCATTGTTTTGTGCGCTATTTCTGCATGTCCTATAAAGATACCGCCCTCTGCATAGCTGGGGTGTCCCTCCATTTGTATGGTAATGAATCAGAATGAAGGGGGCCTTTTCTGCTCTGCTTCTTGCCCGGCCCTGGTCCCTCTGATAGCTAAACAAGGCCTCCAACAGCAGAGCTGCTAATGAAAGTAGGGGAGATGAGGACAAAAGCCCCGCCATACCTATTCAGGGAGAAATCTGCATCTCAAAGTGCCTGCTGGAAATGGGCGCGATGCCAAACAGCAGGGAGAAGGGGGACGCTCTGGAATATAAAGGAGGGCATACTATTATCTTTCTCTGTCTTTAAGTCACTGGTTATTCATTTAAAAAAAAAGAAACAAACAAGGGGAACCGTTTGATTTGGCAGCTGTGCGTTTTATACCCATATCCCAGCAAATGCAACATCTCTCCCACCAACCTCCTTGCTGCAGTTACTCTTCTATTACTGCAAGCATTCTCCTCTTCCACATCTCCATAACTGTTCTCCTGTCCCATCTCTCCATAAGAGTCTCTACCTACAGCTGATGATGTGCTGGGTCTACAGTTGCCCCAGGATGCAGCAGTCCAGGCTGTGCCTTCTGAGCACACAGGTGACTTAAGCACTCATTTTCAGGGATCACTTTCTTCTGGGGAGTGTGGGTTATGCAGCTGAGCACGATGCCCACAGCCCAGATCACAGCAACCACCATTGCTCAGCAGCCTTTGCTATTCCAGTTGCATGGGTTTTGTTTTGCAGTTCTGTCTCTCCCCATTCCTACTTCACTCCCTTGGGGAAGGTGCCACAACCTTTCCCACTACAGTCCCTCAGTATGCCCTTCTGCCTCCAAGGAAAGAAAGCGTCCTCCAAGAGACCATGGCAGCCTTCAGGTCCTGATGTTTAATGGCATCCCCTGCTGAATACAGTTCAAAACATGCAGCTCACATCAGAAGAGAAAGCAGGAAGCAGATCAGCAGCAGCAGAAGGTTCATCAGGACTCACATCCACAGGGGCAAACTGCAGCAGGAGCCTGGATGATAGGTAGGAATGGCATACCCAGCCAGCATCTGTGGATAGCATAATGCTGAAGCAAAACCCTGTGGTCTCCCTCCCCTACTCCCCTTCTGGTAGCTAGGCTGGTTAATAGGCAACAGCCTTCCCTCTAGTTAAAAAAAAAAATTTAAATTAAAGGATTATATGTAGGCCTAGAGTGAAAGAGTTGAACTGGGAAAGACCATCTTCCTCCAGCAACCCATAAATAATGTGGAGCTCTAAACCCGGTGTTCTGCATGGTGGGAGGGAACCTTCAGGTCCCTGAGTGCAAGTTTGATAACAGTGTGTGAATCACGTGCCAGGGGACCTGGGCTGAGAACCTGCTATCTAAATCTCAGCTTCCCCAGTGCCAGAAGCACCCCAGCTGAGGCTTATCCAGGATTCATCTGCAAAGACTAAGAAAGAGAAGGAGCAGTGATTGACGCAGCATCTCCCATGCAAAACTGCCCTCAACCCCCTCTAGCATTTTTATAAGCAAATACACACCTTGTTTTGCACTGTAAAGAGCATGGGAATGAAATGTGATAATGAGGCATAACGAGATGCATGTAGGAGACAAGCTGTGGACAGGCAGTGAACATAAAAAGAGACATGTGCATGTGCAATGTGCACATATGGGAGAAGTGGCAGATAGGCACTTCCTTATAATCTGGCAACAATAGTCATGACAATAACTGAGTTCTGTTTTAATTTTCCATCCTCCATGCACTTTTGTGTCTCTGGAGAAAAGAAGCAAATGACCAAATTGCAAATGGTCATTTGCAATGAGCAATTGACCAAGAGCAAATGAGGCTTTCTATTCAGATTCTTGTAACTAGAATACAGTGAGCACTGTCAAAAATGTCCACTAATATCCACTTATATAATCAGGCAAGTTTATTTCATCTCTCTTCCTGCCCCTTGTAGTCTGTATTTTTTTCTTTATTAAAAAGGAGAATGCTGCATGGAAAACCTACAAGAATGCATTTTACAGAGAATACTGGAAAATATCATTTCAGAATTCCCTGTCCATAATCTATGGCACATCCAGTGCTAAAAGCTGCTTCCATTTTATCAGGAATCAGAACCAATACCAGACCTGCCTCTGTCTCTTACACTTGCAAAATTAATACCAGTAAGCTTCATCTCAGACAGGACTTTGAGAGATTGTCTGGCAGATATTTTCAAATGATAAATAATAGGTGGAAAACAATACTGTCTGGACAGTGTACCAGCCAAAAAAGAGGTAATAATGGTTCATTAAACTCTTTTCTAATTATTGACTTACTGCAACTACACAGCATGAGAGGCAAAAAAAAAGTT
Source organism: Anthoscopus minutus (assembly GCA_013399455.1). Taxonomy (NCBI): domain Eukaryota; kingdom Metazoa; phylum Chordata; class Aves; order Passeriformes; family Paridae; genus Anthoscopus; species Anthoscopus minutus. The sequence continues at coordinate 226,612 of VWYI01010123.1, read as the reverse complement.
ATCATCTATCCATGTCCTCCTCCTTTTGGACTGTTCCTGGTACTAATTTCAGCAGAAGAGCTGAACTGAAATCCTGTGGCTTTTCTACTTAAAGGAACTTAAAGGCTGCACAAAATGTTGCAGGTTTTCTAATTTTTTTGCAGTAATACTTTTGTCCTTCTGCCTTTTTTGTGAGGCCAGGGATCCACAGCAACAGCCCTTTAGCTGAAAGCCTGTTGTAAACTGAACCAACAGTAGCAGATGCAGAAACAGATTTCCCTTGGGAAATAATGTCAAGTCAGTCTGACAGCTGTAGTGACAAGTACTAGCAATGTTCATTGCCCTTGTAAATCTTGTGGATAAATACCCCTAACATATCAATGACTGATGGTGGAGACTGAGTAGAGGGTAGGCGTTGTAGTACACAGCGTACGTTCCTGTGCTCTCATTGTGCAAAAATGTCAGTGAATAATCATTTCTATTGGGCAGGGTGTGATTGCTTGTGCTGTGTCACAGAACCTGTGGGCAGGCAGTGCTTGGGTGGGTACAGAGGCTTCTACGTGAACATGTCATGATGCTCAGCGTTCATTGATTCTTTTACTCCCTTGTATTTGTTGCTGTCCAGGTGAATGCTTCCTCTTATTGAAGCAGAAATTGTTTATGCATAGCGCAGTGCCAAGAGCTGTGCAAACATTAAAATGTGGATATGATTCATTCCTTCTGATGGAAGCAAACCCATGGCATAAGAGCAGGAAATTATTCTGTTTCTTTCCACAGTGGCATGGATGTCTCTATAACAGGCTTGAGGGATTTCTAGTCTGGCTTTGCTCCCTACTGGAAAGAACATTCCCCTGCTGCAGCCTTGCAGGAGAAGTTGGGCTGGCTGCATACCCTCTTCTGGGCTGAGACGTATGCCTGTCTCATGACAATGAAGCCTCCCTCCAGGCATATTTTTTCTCTCAGCCAACCTTCCAGATACCATCTTTTTGCCCTTTTAGAGTTAGAGAGCAAGGAAATTACTGATGGGACATCACCAACGAAGGGAATTTCACTGGTGAAACCAGCGACCTGCTTTTCATTGTTAGTTTTTACTCACGCCTGTATCATCCTGCAGTGGTTTCTATGACAACAGAAAAGTTATTTCTTAACATAAATCAAGTTTGTCAGACTTGTGCACTGCACTTGCTGAAGGCTAGAAAAGCAATTTTGAGATTGAAAGCAGAAACTGATCGGTTCTATGAAAATGGAGCTACCAAGGATCAAAAATAGAAAAGATACAGAAACAATATAGGAAAAAGAAGAAAAGAGAAAGTTCATAGGAGCTCCTTTTAATAAAATGTAAAGGAGTTCCTGAAAATCAGATAATAGTTCTTGGTAACCTAGTCCCAGAATGTGGTATCAGTTTACCTTTTACTTTCACCTTGTTTCTCGTCTTGTCCTCTGGTATCTTTTTGTTAGCCCCTAAAATTAAAGTTAGCATTGGCAGATTGCAACGACTGTTTTGCAGGCAGTTCATCTCTATGCCATGTGTTTCTGCTGCACAGCGATTAGCCTTTTAAAATAGTTTGAATTTTTTTATGGATTGAGTGATGAATGGTAGCACCCCATATCTGTTTAATCTAGAATGATCGTAATTTTCAGTCATGGCAAAACCCTTCCAGAAGCTTAGTGCAGTTTGTAATATTGGTATAAGCTATTGGTTCTAGGCAGTGGATTACTCGTGCTAATCTAGAATTGCTGGTTAACAGGCTGTTTCAGTTGAGCTGTCTCTGACCAAGGAGGCATCCTGCTCATCCTGTGGAAGAGAACAAACTCCACCACTGGATACAGAGAATGGGCTTCAGTATGAATATGGACAAGCATATTGCCTTCTGTCCATAGCCCAGCTCCTGTTTGTCTCAAAGAGAGCTTCATAGAATGAACAGAGGCAAAGATTCACCTTTTCTCCAGATTGTTTATTATCCCTTCATTCTTTTAGTATTTGATTCAGCGAAACTCAGTAGGAGTGATTTCCCTTCCTTCCCATCTTCCTTTCTCTCTTTCTGCTCTACTTCCTTCTTGGCATCTCTCCTTTCTTCATCCTTCTCCTTCCAGCAATTCCAAGCCCAGCTTCAACTGCATCTTGGCTTCATTTCTATTCCTCTCCATCTGCTGAAATGTATTCATGTATTATGTATCAAATGTTGACATTTATAATGTTGTCAATAAGGTTTTGAGTCAAAGCCTGAATAGAAACAAGCAAATTGGGCAGCATTTATATCTCATCAGTATAATTTCAGACTATTTTTGGACTGAAGAAAGGAAACATTGCGCAGTTTGGACCTATTAGGAAGACTTCCTGAACAACCATGATAGATAAGAGCAATTTTTGTACTTTAATGGAAGTATAAATGCCAAAGAATATGGTGGTTCCTATGGTTAACTTATGAATCAAGGTGACTGTTGTGGGTTTAGAGCTAGCTAAAACTTACTAGCTCACTTATGTTCTGTTGTGAGATATGATTTTAGAGGAAAGGAAAATGTAGGCTTAAACTTAAGACTATAAGGAAAATTTATTAACAAAACAAACTAAAAAGAAAATGAAAAGGAAAAGTCCAAATGAAACTTCCAGAACACCTCTCTCCTCTACTCATTTCTTTCCCACCTGACAACATAAAACAAAATCTGGGATTTTTAAAATCAGTTATCACTTCTACAATAATCTTTCTTCAATTCTCATAGGGCAAGGAGTCTTCTTTTTCAACACTTTGGAGATATGTCCACAAGAACAGTTCTCTGTGGCTTGCATCTTCACAAAACAGCAGCTGCCTGGTTCAGAAAAAACTCTGCTGTTGTGAAACTCCTCCCATTTTCTTTCATTGAGTCAATGGGTCATTGT